>JAOEGS010017678.1:19525-33521 GCA_025447755.1 Corythornis vintsioides
TGTAATGGAAACAATACTGCTGATATGGGATATAGACAAATATACACCACTGGTGCTGGGGAGCAGGCACTGGGGAAGTTCCCAGGCAGAAGGTAGCTGGATCCAGAAACTGGATTCTGGAACCACATTCAGGAACACAGACTGGAATCACAGGCAGAATGGACTGTCCTCCTCAGATGCCCACCACTGCAGAAGAGCTTGTCCCTCCTGACTCCTCAGCTCTACCCCAGATATGGTGTCTATGGGCTGGGGTCCCTGGCTGGGCAGTTTGGGGTCCCCTGTCCTGGCCCCTCCCTTTCTCCACCCCCAGCAGTGCCCTTGGGCTGCACCCAGCCCTTGGCACTGACTCTGCCCATGGGGGGTTCCCACTGCTAGAAACAGCCCCAGTGCCAGCAGCTGCTGACTGCAGACAGGGCAGGGACTGAGAAAAGACTGAGCTGCAAGGGAAAATCCCTGACCAGAATCAGTTCTGATCTCAAACCAGGACAGGAGTCTAGACTGGGCTGGTTACAGGCTCTATTTTGTGTCTGCACGGTAGATCTCCCTGAAAAAAACCCAACATCTGGTATTCCAATTCATCCATCCAGTTCATAGTAACCACTGCTGGAGCTTCAGAATTAAAATTCATCCTTGCAATCATTCTTTAATTAGGAGAGGCAATGGTCAGGTGCTCCTGCTATGCAGAGTCACAAGTGCAAGCTTCAGACCATTTCTGCTGAAAAGGGCACCTTTAAGGTTGAATTCAAACAGAAACCAGAACTTTCCTGTTTCAGAGTGAAGCCAGAAGAACAGAAAAAGAGTTGGCTGACAATCACTTTCTTGGGCAAGAGAACCATGGTAACAAGGGAGGGCAAAAGTGCTGAGGAAGGTGATGATGCTATTGCTGTGAGAACTGGGAAGTCCAGTTTGGGTATAAAAACTGCTCAGCATTAGCAATTCCAGCAGCTTTCCTTTTACATTGCCCCTGAAGTTTCCAGGGAACATCATTGATTTCATAATGAAAGCTATTAATTTTGCAAACGTGTGTAGTAAAGCACCACGAGGAGAGGCATCCTCAAGACACTAAGAAAGAGCATGAAAAACCTGCAAAAAGGTGTCAGGAATTCTAAATCACTGCATTGTCTGGATATTAATGTAAGCAGGTACTAAATGCACTGGCTGATTAATGCTTCCTTCCCCTTAAGGAAAGAGAATTACTGAAACAACAATTAAAGTGAAAAAATCAGTACCAGCAGCAGAGTGATTACATGGCAAACAGACTCAGTGAAGCCAACGTGCCTTCTCAGACAGGATTTTAGCTAGGAATAGCTAAAGCTATTCAACCAGGCAACATGAAGTCTCCATTACCTTCACTTAAAGCCCTTTTTCTCACTGCAGCACCTTGCCAGCTCTGTCTGTGTGCAAATACACTGCAGGGTCTGTTCTCCAGCAGCAGTGGGCTGTGAACATTCTCACATTAAGTGGTTCTAGACAACACTTCCAGCTTACCAGGGAGGGGATTTGTTAAACTGCTTGGTCAAAAGGATTGAAACTGTGGATTTGTCACCATCCTGTAGCCAACAGAAACGTGGTGGGTTTGTGCAATCACAGAAGTAGCAAGAGAAGCACTGGGGGGTGCTGGTTGATGGGGGGCTCAACATGAGCCAGGGTGGGCTTGTGGCCCAGAAAGCCAATCACACCCTGGGCTGGCCACACCAGCAGGTGGAGGGAAGGGGTTTTCCTCTTCTACTCTGCTCTTGTGAGGCCTCACCTGGAGTCCTGCACTCAGCTCTGTGGCCCCCCAGCCTAAGGAGGACATGGACCTGTTGGACTGAGTCCAGAGGAGAACCATGAAGCTGATTGGAAGGTTGGAACATCTCTCCTGTGAAGACAGGCTGAGAGAATTGGGGTTGTTCAGCCTGGAGAAGAGGAGGTTCTGGGAAGAGCTTGTGGCAGCCTTCCATTACTTGAAGAGGGCTGATAAGAAAGCTGGAAAGGGCATGGAGAGATAGGACAAGGTGTAATGGCTTTAAGCTGAAAGTGGGTAGACTTAAAGGAAGAAATTATTCACTATGAAGGTGGTGAGGTTGCCCAGAGAAGTTGTGGACTTCCTCCCTGGAAGTGTTCCCAGGGCTTGGAACAGCCTGGTCCAGTGGAAGATGGCCCTGTCCATTGCAGGGTGACTGGAACTAGGTTATCTTTAAGGGTCCCTTCCAGCACAAATCATTCTGTGATTCTCCATGTATGTCTGCTCTGAAGATGAACAAGGATGTGTGTGTCCTGCAGGCACAGCAGCCTCTGCAGCGTGTGGTTGGGGCTGAAGTAGGTGTATTTTATATACAAAAGACACCCCAGATATCACAAATACTGGGTGATGTGATTATGTACCCTAGCACCATGCCTCCAGACTCCTAGATTTATTAATAATTTGCAAGTCTAGTGTTTATCTGGAAGGAAATTTCTCTCTCAAGCACTCTGACTAGTGGCATGTCCTCAGCTTCTATTGACTGACAGCTGCTTGGAAGCAATTCTATGATTTCATCAGAAGCTGGCCACAGAGTTCAATCATTTTGACACAAGAGATCAAGAGCAGGAATGTGAAGCAATTCCAGGCCCAGATTCTGAAGTGACTTGCCTGAAGATGACCAGGTGGTGAGTGAAGCCAGTGGCTCTTCACAGCCAAGCACAGGTCATCACTGGTTCAGGCTGTTACCAGCATCTGCATTTCCAGGGCACAGCACGGGCTGCACACACCCTTTCCCAGGGGGACTGACTGAAGTCTGCCATCATTCCTAGCTGTGAAAAGCAGGGAGAGCAGCAAACACCCTCTGCTTTTTAAAATCACCATCAACATGCTGGCTCATTAAATATTGATCCAACTTCTGAGTCAACACATTGCATCACTGAGGCAAACAGAAGGCAATCCTGGGATGCCCACGGTCGGGACCAGCCCTAATGCTCTTCTCAAGCACTCCTGCTGCCCTTGCCCTCCTGGAAAGTGGCCCAGCAGCAAGCTCCCAGCTGAGCTGCTTGGCCAAGGCATTACCATGTGCTGCAGAGCTCCACACCACTCTGCCTCCTGCCACCTTCACCTGAGAGTGCCAATAACAGAGGTGCCCAATCTCTTTAATGGTTGCCCTGCTCCTCACGGCTTCTCCCAGCCCCTTTGCTGTAACCAGCAGACAGCTGGCATGAAACACCAGTGTTTGTTCCTGGCTATGGTAATGGTCTGACATAAAACATAATGTTAGCCACAGTTAGGTACAGATGTGACTCTGGCAGTTTCCCTCCTTTCCCATTTCCTTCTGCTGTCTTTGAAGCAAGTTTGCAGCCAGCAAATAAACGAGCAGTGAAGTGTTGCTGCTCCGTGCTGCTTTATTTACTGGTGCTGCTGCATCTGGACAGATACTCACTGCTGGTTCAGCTGAGTGGGCTCAAACAAGGTCCACCCTTAGGAAACAGAGACATTTCCACTGTTGCACTCGATCGTGACACTCCAGGAATACAGGGGACAGCTCTAGAGCACAATGAGTGAGATAAAAATCAACAAAACAAAATCAACAACAAAAATCAACCAGCCAACCAAGAACACACACACAAGAAAAACCCCCCAGACAACAAAACCACCAAATCCAACAACACAAAAAGCACACCCCCCCCAAACTACAGACTTCTCTCAGTAGGTTCAATAATTAGGATGTCTGTCTTAGAGATGAACTTGTGCTGAGTCAGATAATTAAGACTTCTTCTGTGTCCCTCTATTGCTGATGGTAACCAGAGACCATGTCTGCTAGAAGACAAAAACCTCTCCCTTTTTTCTGGCTTTGTGTCCTGATTCAGTAGTCAAAGTGATGTTATTTTAAACAGCTGAACCAATAGTAGTATGGGTTAAAAACAGGGGGAAAAATGTAATGGAGGTACCAGGTCAGCTCTGCTAAAGGGAGGTGGCATCTCCTGCCCCCTCACACCACTATGCCACTGCTCTCATCAATATTCATATGTGAATTTGCTTTCTGGCTTGTGGTTAATTTGTAAAATCTGAGGTGAAGCTCTTTTACTTTTTCCTTCCTTGGGCTCAGTGGAAGGCACCCGTGCCTTCCTGCTGGAGACAAATCCACGCCCCAAGAGACAACTATTTAGTCACAGAGAGGCTTCAGTCTGGTTCCTGAGGAAGGAGGCAGTGTCATGGTGGCAAAACCTGTCACCTCTACCTGACCAGACTGAAGGAAGAAAGCCTGTATTTGGGTGACAGGGGTGGAATCACCTCAAACCATTCCAGAGGGACTCAGTTGCAAGCAGAGTTGCATTTTCCCAGGCAGCTTTCTCTTCCAGTGCCACAAACTAATCAGGGCTGCAGCAACTAAGTGATGGGCAGTTGCTTAATGAGTTAATCTCATTAGGGTGGTTGAGCTCTCAGAAGAGGCTCAGCCCATTAGCTACACAAGAGCTTTGAAATGAGCCTTTCAGAAGGACTAAAACATGTGGTAGAAGGTGGTTAGTGCACTGGGGACCTTACCAGTCTGGCAGGAACAGGAACAGGAGGTCACTGCTGCTGAGCTTCTCAGCACCCTGCAGCCACCCAGGTCCCAGTCACCTCTCCAGCCCATCCAGTAACAGCTCGACCACTTTGGATTCCTGTTGTTTCCCAGTTTAGCTTTGCTTTTCTCTGCAACTTCACCTTGCAATTTTGAATCCTAGAGCTTTAACCTGATTTGGACAGTTAAGCCTGGACTAGTCTTACTTTGTATAGAAGACCAAACCACCCTCTAATAGTTGTTTTAACTTAAAGTGACTTAACATCACATTCCTAATAGTATCCCCTCCGGCCTTATCCTTTTGTTTTTACTGGAATGTAATTAAGATAAACACAGATTATGATTAAATTAAGAACAGCAGAGTCTTGTCCATAGCAACACAATGTCATTACTTTGATTTCAGTGGAATACCACAGCTTAAGCAATCATACCTCTGAAATTCACATTGTGTAACTCATTCCTGCTCTTATAATTATTTATATCAGCTTCAGTAGAACTCACATCAGTAAAGTGAACAGCATTTGACCCTATAACATTCAATGAAAGGCATTAACAGCAGAACCTAGAGAATATCTTCCAGCAATAATTAAAACCCAGGGCAGAAGAATTCTTTCCATCATCATAAATCACAATGAAATGTGGGTATCTAATGTCTGATTATTCATGTCTGCTCCACAAGAGCAGTCAAGAAATGTTCACCAATTAATTGCTAATGCTAATTGCATTTAGTCCATGGTTTTAAAAGCAGTGGTAGGAAAGGGTCATGTTGTTTAGAGCCCTGTAAAATGGAACTCCTAAGCAATGCAATTTCCAGAGTTTGGGGAACATTATTAAAGTTCATTTCCATGCTGCAGCTGCAGGAGTTGGAATTATGAAAGTGAAGAAGCTGTAAAATTGAAAAGGTCAGTAATGACATTCATCTATTCCAGCTGTCAAATCCAGGGAATGTTAACAAAACTAGTCTCTAGTAGCAAAGCTAATTGTCTGCTTGTATTTTGGCTGCCCCAATACACATACTCTGCTGTGGAAAGCCCACACTGGAGCAGCACATCCTTCTTTTGGGCAGGCCTCTTGTAAGCAAATGAGCCTCATTTCCCTAAATTAGCAAGCTCTAATGATTCTGTAACCCAGATCAGCCTACAAAGAAGCCAAATGTTTGGAGTGAGTGCTTAAAGGATTCAGCATGTGAATGAAGTTTATCCACTCCAGTTTTCACAGTGCTGGGAGTACAGGGCAATTTTACATTTCACTCCAATGCATTTGGCAGCATTTCTGAAATGTTTTATTGTGACAACACACAGAAGAGTTTCTGTCACAGACCAGATCTTCTCTAGATGACCTGGACTGAATGATCCCACACTGTGCAGGACCTGCTCTTCAACAGTCCATCCCCATCAGGTGAGACAGTGCAGAGAGAACAGAGCCCACCAGTGGAGGTTTTATGACTGAACCCCCTGCCACGTGCAGGAGGAGCCCTCAGCAAGGGGCAGGGAGGGGCTCAGGCTTTTTATGATGCCCCAAACCCTGCCTTACACAGATTGCACCGGGAATGACACTCCTCAGCCACTGAGGCCAAGGAGAGGGGCCCTGGATCTGTGACATGCCACGGATTCTTCTACACAACTTTATTGTCTAAGTCACTCTGGCAGTTTGCTCTCCTCTTTGGCTTTGTGTTTTCAGCCTATAATCCTCTGTTTTCACACAGAGCTGCCACTTGGCATGAAGACTCTATTCCCATAATGCACGTACACACCACCTTAAATTCGGATTTTTCTGCTTTGTGTGACACAAGCAGCCCAACGTGACCTATAACATAATAGTGGGTGAGTAGGTAGGTTTCTGGGTAGCATTAAAAAAACCCCAAGTTGCTGTTATCTGACTTTTTTTCCTATGCAGAAGTCTTGCAAAAGCTACAAACAATACTGTCAAGTCATGAAATATTCAGGCGTCCAGTTGAAATCCTTTAATAAATGGAAGTGACCTTCAAAGCAGACATCCCAAAGACCAAGAGAACCTCTCAAAAGATGGCATTTGTCACTAATCAATGACTAGAACCACTTGCACTCTTGCTAGGAATGAATACCAACAAGATCTTTCAGAACAGTACCACTTTAAAAGCAAATCATTCACAAAACCCACATAAAAGAATACAAAGGAGCTGACAAAACAACAGCCAAAGCAGAAACCAAGGAAACTGAGGGATAAATCCTCCCGTGCCTCTCAAGAGCCACATCCCAGGCTGAGGCTGCTGGAAAGCTGCTGTTCCAAGAGGCTGGATGGTGCTACCAGCACCAACTGCTTTTCTCTTGCTGTTGCTCTTGTACGTTGGGATATCGTCTGGATTTTACAAATGGATTTCCCTCCTCAGCCACACAGGTGCCTTGGCTCTAACTGGGTCACTCTGCTGGAACAGATGTAATCTCAGCAGAGAACTGTGAGAAATCTGGGCTGCATTAATGGCTGATCCAATTACAGCAGAAATCTCTAGAAAACCCAGATTTCTTACGAAGCAGGAGAGAATGAGAAGGTATTTCTAGGGATGAGCAGATGGAGAGGCCAGCCTCCAACTCCTGAAGGGGGCCAGAGCTCAAGGAGAGGTGGATATGGCACTAGGTGGAGAAATCCCCACTGGGAGGATGTGATGAAAAGGGCAGAGAGTCCCTGGGGGGGCTGAATCTCAGCTCATGAAGCAGCACTGCTGGGAGGGGTGACAGGGAGAGGTGGCCAGGAGGGAATGCCAGAGCAGGAATGGGGACAGCCCAGGTCCACAGCCTGGGAGTGGGGACAGCCCAGCTTGGTGTCCAAGGAGAGCATCAGCACGAGAGCTGTTTGTGATTTCATATGGATCCTCTTGAAAAGCTGCATTTGCTCTCCTGAATAGGAACTAAATGCCACTTCCAAGTGGCAATCACGCTCCAGCAACCCCCCCAGTCTGCCACAGATCTGCACCCAGAAGAGGAGAATGGGAAATCCCAGAGGCATCAGAGTGTAAACAGCTCCTCTGGCCACTCCAAAGGCAGGTGACACTTCACAGCATCCTCTGTAACCTGCTTCATCTGAGGGACCTGCCCTTGCCTCCGGGAAAACTGCATCCATGAGTAGTCCCATTAAGGTAATTTGGATCTAAGAGAATGTCTGAAATTAAACATTTAGTTCATTAGGAACTTTGCTGAATCAAGGTCTAGTTTTTTTTTTTTCAGCTAAATATTTAACCCGAGAAGATCCATTAAACAGCAGAGGAGAATATTTCTCATTTATAGGACTCCTGCCAGCTCCAAGCTAGTAAATATTTATATTTCAGCTACTCTGATAGCTAATGTGACCTTTCTCTTGTACACTTTACACCTGTGCTGTATTTTACTTTCAGTGTTAACATTCTTTCTGGTCTCTCTTACATTAACAAGCAGTATTTAAATATATGCAAATTTCCTATTTTAGCTGATGTTATAGGGACATTTTTAAGGTCACCCCATTTGATCTATCACACAGACATAGTAAATTTATGCACCATATATCCTATCTCTACTTGTTTTTTACCTACATCTGTCTTCTCTGATTGCATTTGAATGGGGTTATTTTCTATTTGAAATAAAAAATGGATGCCTTAGCTGTCAGTTTGCCTTTATTTGAAAATTTAATTTTGTTTTTAGAAGTCTGGATTAACTTATTAGATTTAACTGTCCCTTGTGCATTGCAGCAACAGCAGAATACTTTCCCTTGTGGACAGAGTACATAAACAAAACGCTCTTGACTTAAAAATAAAGAATGTTATTATTTAGACCAATACAACACAGTCAGTCCAGGATCCAAACACTGGTGTTGTCATTTTTAATAATGATGGTGAGCGGTGGGAACTGACTAATAAATATGACAACTCACAAATCCATCAGCCTCCCAGAGCTGGGGAATGCTTTGCAGACAAGCCACGTTCCCTCCCAGTGTCCCCTCCACTCAGGTGAGTGAATAACCTTCCATCAGCAGGGCCACTGGGACACACAACCTGATCCCTGGTGCTGATGGGCTTGTTTAGATGAGGCAGAAATGGGTCTGCAGCTCTGTTCCAGTTAGCCAATGCCTACTGACTGACCCACGTGTTATTTCACACCTTTCCCGTGGCAGTTCTTCAGCACCTCTCAGCAGTGCCACATCCATAATCTCCAGCCCTCAGTGTCAGGGCTTTTCTAAACCAGAGCTGACTCCTCGCAGTTGCCCCAAAGCAGCTGAGTTTGGGAGAGGTAAATATTCCCAAATGCCTTCAAGTATTTTGACCTTTTTCCTTCATTTTGCATTTCTGCAAGTGCCTGAGCTTCTGCTCAGCTCTGTTATTTTCTCTCTCCACGTTGCAACACCCACATAGACCCAGACAGAGTGTTTTTAATCAACTCCTGCAGCTCTTAGAAACACGAAAAGCCTTGTGACTCCTCACTCTCCATAACACAGAATCACAGATTCATGCCCTGCTTTTGAAGGGATTAGTATATCAATGAATTCACAGTCAGGTTACAGGAATCACTTCCAGACCAGAGAAAGCAAAAGCTGAAGGACAGGCTTTTACTTGGCTCTGGTAGTAACCTCTCAGGTACACGGGGGCCAACTGATTCCTTTGTTAAACACTGAGCACAGTTCTGAGGAGCAAGAATTCCTTCCAGAGCAAACAAATGCACACGATGGGTTTTAATCACTCCCAGAGCAGCAGCTAGGAGCTGAATGGCAAAGTCTGGCTACAAATCCCTCTGCTCTCCCAGTCAGAGCAGCACAGCAGCTGTTTCATACCTGCATGGCCACCAGGGAAAAGAAGCAAACACGAAGGGAGGGCAGAACAGGGCAAAACTGACCCACTTCTGGAGGAGCTGCCCAGGTAACCCACTGGCAGCAGGTTCCCCTGCTGAGAGGCACGGGCAATCCATTCCAGCCCATCCCTCCTGCTGCCACAGCAAACATTTGCCAAGGATGTGGAATGGGAAATCCTATGTCAGTGACCTTTCAAAGACAGAAAATGAAAGCGTAAGACCTGCAAGGAACTGTGCACTACACACTCAAAGGTTTCCTCATCGTGCTTGAGAAGTAGAATTTATGATCATGACAATTCTTTTCTTAGACAAAGCACCTTCAGAGACCACATCAATTGTACCAACCACTGCCCCACCACAGCTGGGAGCACTGCTCCTCCTCTGAAGCAGTGCCACTTGCACTAACAAGTAATTCATGGAGACATCAACCCTGGACAGAACTTTAGTCCATCCCCATGCCAAAGAATTAATCACTCAATCCACGTTTCATCCTGCTCTGATAAATGTAATTCAGATTTCACCATGGCACTGCAGGGTGGAAGAGTACCTGGGAGCAGGGAAAGGCAGCCTTCCATTTCTGAAGTGAGAGGTGCTGTCTGCAGCTGACAGCTGATCCAGAGCCCACTGTCCCCCTGCACTGGTACAGCAGGGTTTATCCATGTGGTTGTTACAAGGCTTTGCTGCTTTTGACCTATTAGTGAAAAACAAAACCAAAAGCAACAACAAAACAAACTAAACCCCAACATAGGAAAAATATGCCAACTGAGCTTTTCTGTTTGGCAGCATTTGGGAAACCAAGTGTCTTGGTCTAGACCATGCCACTGAACATATGCCAGGGATGTGGCTAGAGAACAAGGAATGTGCAGATTGGCTGCTGCTGTCCATGGGGAGCAGTGCTGGGAGCACAAGCAAGGAGCTGAAGACTTAAGGCCTAATTTTGCTGCAGGAAAACACTGGCATCTTTTTTGAAAGCTTGAAGTGTAATCAAGAAATGTGTTGATGTGTACAAAATTAAATTGCAGGAAACCCTGTGTTGATTTTTTTCAGGGTGACAGATTTTCAGGACTCCACATATTTCAGCAAAGAGTTTTGTGAGGAAGATTCTGTAACAAACAAAATTGCCTTGGGATCCTGCTGCCCAATTACTCAGAAACAGAGAGGCATCCCTTAAGAGTTGTCTCCTTGCTCAGCATTCTCCAGTATGGCCACGAATTCTCCTCTCTAAACACATTCTAATTATGCTACTATTATTTCTTACATTCAAATGCAGAAATAAAACCAACCAACCAACCAACCCAAACCCAACAAAACGAAGCCACAGCAACAACATGGAGACAAAACAAATGAAATCAAACAAAAGCCCTACCTTGATCAATAATGCAAATTGCCCTCATAAGTTTTTACAGTCCTTAAAAGAACACTGGCTTGTGGTAAAAAACTGCCCCAGAGTCACACAGTGAAGCACAAAGGCAGCTGTAATTTCTCCCCTTCCTAAGATCTTAATATTATGCTATTAGCCCAGCTCTCATTACTCTAATTCTCCATTATGATCCAAATTAATAAGGACACAACTTTCAGATGGGGGTCTCTGGTGGGGTGAGGCTAAACAGAGCCACATGGAACCAGGCAGTTTTAATTCTGGGACTAGATTAGCTCTGTCAAGAGCTATTTTCTATGCAAACTAATTTGCACATCTGATAACTGCTTATCTATGGTGACTGATACGTTTAACATCTAGCTGGCAATTCTAGCCAATTATGCTGAGCAGCATTTGCACATTCACAGGGAACTTTGATTTATGATCATGGTTTTATTAGCTGAGATTCATTCCTAAATCCTTGGTTTTCCCTGAGCATCAAATGCTCTAAAAAGGCACCTAACTTCTTGCTATTTGAGTAGACTCTCCAACTGGCATGGACCTGAGTCACCCTTACAAGGCTTGTTGATGCTAAAATAAGATGTAAGTGCCCAGTAAGTGCCAGCTTTAGGTTCCTAGGAAGCAGGTGAGCTGGTGAGGTGCAATGGATCACTAAGGCACTGCCCACCTCTGCCAGCAGCCAGCAGCAGAAGCTGCAGAGGCAGGTGCCTGAAACCTGAACAGCAGCAGGTTTCATTTGCTGTGCTCCTGCTTTGGCTCAGCAGCTCCTCTGCACAGGAGACAACTCATCAGTGACTGTATGTGGCACAACTGGTGCTTGCAGGGGAAACCTGCTCCATATTCATGAGCACAGCGTTTGTTCCACCACCCTGGAAACCCTCACTGACCTGTGTGTTGTAATCCCATGGATCCCTTTATAGCCCAAGATCAACAAAGCCTGTATTCACTGGAGAACCAGTGTTATGTGGTGTTTCATATGCAGACACAAGGTATTATTTCAGCTTTGCTGTTGCTTGTGGGTTTTCATTCTATTCATTCTTTCTAATTATCTGTAATGGAGGGAGGATTAAATTATTGATAGATGTGAATATACCATTCTGCATGAGATTGGAGAAGATGGCATTGTGAAGGGTAACACTTGGAGGGAAAACATATTTCTGCTTTATAAGGAAACCAATGCTAAAGTGAAATGGTAGCTATCAGCCAAGGTTAGGAGCATTCATGCTAATATGACCTTCAATTAGTGAAGCACACATCTTGAGATCCAGCTCTTTTATCAGACACACAGTATAGGATGAGGAAATGTTGGTATCCTCAAAAAATCTGCTTTGAGGTGACCTTCTACTTAGCCAGGCTCATTAGGTATAAAAACCCACCCCATAATAATTGTGCAGCTTCTTCCTGGTCTTTCTTTAGAAGGTTTTCAGGAAACTTCAAATTAGAAATAACAATATAACCCGTGGGTTCAGGCTAATACACAGCATCTTAGTAACACATGAATCCTCTGCAATTCCCCAGAGATACCAGTTTACAGTGCTTGCTTTTACTTAGCAACAACAGCTATTGGCTTTTACTTAGAAAACACTAAGGTCCAGCTTTTTGAAATAGTAAATACCATTGTGACATCCCTAAATCAGCAAACAGCTCCTCAGTGGCCCCCCCCCTTCTTTGCAGCCACATTTTCAGGGACCAGCAGTTTTCTCACTGAGGTGATCAAATAGCAGCAGAGGTCTTTGAAAATCTGGATAACTTCAATGTTTAAGTAGCTGAATCATGAGAATTCTTTTATTCTCATCCAGAAATACAGCACCTTTGACACAGCAAACAAGGAGGTAGATAAATATATCATACTCCATTTATAAGTCTAATACATTCAAAGAAGTTTGTGGCTGCTGAACAAATATTTGTCCTAGCCAGAAAGAAAATCAATGAGATGCTCATGTGGAATTTTCCCTTATTTTCACACAAGCCCTTTCAGCAACAAAGGAGGTGCTTATTTATGATAAAGTGCTTATTTATGAACAAATGCCTTTTAAGCTACTCATCAGAAAAGAGAGAATTAAATTAGAGAGAGATGCTGAAGTCCCCAAGTAGAACCAACAAATGCAGGTAAGAGATCTTAGGGAAACAACTGGAATGCTGACTTGGGAAGCAGCCAGGGGTGCTAGGAACAGTGCAAACTTCCTCAGACTGGAGAGGAGCTTAAGGCATCCTGAGGCATTGAAAGGCAAGAGCTGGTGGAACAAAGGAGGGCCTCCCAGAAAAGACCAAATAGCTGGCAGGGATGGAGGGTGATGCACAGGGAGCCAGCTGGGGGATGTTGCCAATACTCACTGAAGTCAGCTAAAATCCAGCTATTTCCATGACAGTGAAGGATCTGGCTGTGCAGATCTGAGGGACAGAGTGAGTGACAGGCTGATACAGTTGGATATGTTATATTTTTTAGTGCAGGAGAGACAATCTGAAATAGATTTGGTTATACAATACTTAGCCCCTTCCTTTGGGTCTATTGTATTATACAGACATATAAATATATATAAAAATATATATATATATATACACTCATATACGGTGTATTCTGTCCTTTTTTTCTTCCCAAACTTCTAAATTATTGCATTTATATCCTTCTGTGGCTGTGCCCGTGACTTTCTGTTGGTTTATTTACTTAGTTAACCAAGTGATTTGAAAACCAAAACAAATCAATGAGAAATCAGTGAGAACAGAGAAATCAAAAAACATCAAAATCAAAGAAACCGACGAGAACAAGGAAATCTCGAACCCAGGTTGTCACACGCACCGTTTCATCGGGTTTTGAGTGGAAGCTCTTCATATTTCCCACTTTCTTTCCCCCTAAACGACACGAGCAGAGGCAGAGCACCTTGTCCCTGGCAATTCTCTCTCCTCAGAGCATCCCGGGCCGGTTCCTGCAGCAGCATCCCCATCTGCTGCCCGCCTCCCGCAACAGCACCCGCAACAGCACCGCAACCGAGGCCGCTGCGGGCTCCCAGAGCGGCCCCGCGGGGCGAAGCTCCCCAAACCCCCCTCTTCAGCCTTCATCGAGCCCCTTCCCTCGGGTTCCGCAGCCTGGTGAAGCAGGCTGACCCTCCAGCGCGCCCCGCAAAGCTCCCGCAGCCGCCGGGGGCGGGAATATTTACGTGACATTTTCCAGCAGAGCGGCTGGACAAAGTTGACTTTCTCCTGGCTGGTGGAAAGGAGTAAAAGCAACAAAGGGGTCATTGGATGGCACTGAGCAGAGTCTGGCTCCATCCTCCCTACACTGCCCTGAACATCTTGACAGACACTGCTGAGCTCCC
>JAOEGS010017679.1:0-22768 GCA_025447755.1 Corythornis vintsioides
GAGCCAGACTCTGCTCAGTGCCATCCAGTGACAGGACAAGAGGCAATGGGAGTCAGTTGGAGCACAAGAGGTTTAGGTTTTGAGTTTAGTTATTCATTAGATGGTTTAGCAAGGGTCATAAAGCAACTTTTAAATCAAGGCTGACTTTTTTTCCAAGCTGTGTATTTAGTACTGCTGTGTTTGTTGGACCTGAAATAGTGAGGTCCAGTGTAGGAGAAAACATGCTAGATAGGTCACAGTAGATGATCACTGTGTCTCCTCTGCTGTTATTTGTTTTACTGTCTGTTTTTAATAGGAGTCCATTAATATAGGTTCTTTTCCTTTCAGAACTCTTCTGCTTATTCATCAAAGGAGCTGCCCAGACATCATCATTCCATGGAACTGAGACACTGGTGAATTAGTCCAGGTTCCCTGAACCACCGTGAAATGGAGCCGATAACATTCAACGTGAAAAAGCAGAAAACACCTAGTGACTTCTCAGCAAGTTTCAGTCTCCAGCTTGTGGGTTCCCTGCCAGTGCACTCCCTGACCACCATGTCAATGCTGCCTTGGATTGTGGCAGAGATCCAGATGCTTGGTACAAAGCCTTCCAGAGAAGAGCCCAGTGCCAGGCAAATCCGACTGTACGTCTCACCCGCCGGTTTGCGGTGTGAGCCAGACACGGGGAGCATCCAGCAGTGGCACCCTTTGATTTATTCAACTGTGTTTGAACACAAGCCACAGCACGTCCACAAACTGATCCACAACAGTCATGATCCCAGCTACTTTGCCTGTCTGATAAAGGATGGAACAGCCAGTGGGCAAAGCATCTGCTATGTGTTTAAAGCGGATGATCAGACAAAAGTAAGTAAAAAGGAAAACCAAAACAACCAACCCTGGAGTTACTCTTATGATGTTTGAAACCTTTCACTACTGTGTAGGATCCTAAGGCTGTATTTACAGTTAGAGACTGCAGCTCACTAAAACTTAGCAACAAGTGTCACTTCACTTGATTGTGATGGTTTGGTTGAAGTTGAACTGCTCGGTCTGTGAAGTGAGAGGTGTGTGAAGCTCTTACAAGATCAGAATCTGAATTTCATCAGCTTAAAAACCACTTTAGTTCAGGATATGGACTGAAATCTTGGCCCTCAAGTCAGTGAGAGTTCTTCTGTTGATGTCACTAGGGCTAGGATTTCACCCTTGAGTCACTGTGAACTTTATCTAATCCTACAGTCAGACCTCTCAGATTTCTGTTTTCCTGAGTTGAGACCTATGTGACTGGGAAATAGAGATGCCTCCCTTCTCAGAAAGAGGAGGGGGTAGGGTGGAGGCTCCATATCTAGAATACTGCCAAAGCACAGGACGCTGGAAACCTCTTCCCAGCTCTGCAACCCACAGAGCCTGGCAGGTAGTGTAGAAGAGCATGAGAGAGGCCACAAGTGCAGTGCAGTGCTGTGTCACACGCAGGCTTGCTGCTGCATGGCATGAGACAGGGGCTGGGTGCTGGTGGCTCACAGGGTAGGTGAGATTTGGCTCAGTCTGCATTTCCTAGAAGTAAGCTGTGTCCTTGCTGAAAAGGTGAGAGCATTAAATAGAATCTATCTCTTCTGTCTGAGAGTAACGTGAGGCAGTAACACTCAGGAACAAGTGAGGTGAGGAGGATTTGGCACAAAGCTGCTGGGATCTAATGTGGACAAAACAGTGACATATCCACCTCTGGAGTGTAAACTCTAGTTCCACTATGGGAAAACAGCATCTTGCTACATGCTTGGCTCACAGAAGATGCCCCACTGAAGCCCTCTGCAACTATTATGTGAATATACACCGTGGGATTTATGCCAACCTGACCAATGGCACAGCATTGTACAGTTCCAAATCTATGCTCTCAAGCTTAGAGCTCAAAACATATGGAAACAGCTTTAGTTAAATCCCCCGAGATAAAAAGGCAGCTCTGGTAAATTAGACAGCAAATACATTGTAAATCATAAGCATTCAAGTGAGAAATCCTGACAAAAAGTAGAATACAAAATGTATCTATATGGAGGATCAGAAATAAGGAATGGTGTTGCTGAACTTGGCATTGAATTGAAGTTGGTGAATTAATTTTGTAGCTTCTTATGCAGTCATTTTTGCTTGTGATTTTTACAGGATTGTGAGTACATGGCACTGTTCACCTCCAGCACATATTCCTTTGCATTTTTCTTCTGCAACAAAAGATTGAAGTACTTTTCTCCTCATATTCAAACTCCTTGGTGTGTTTGAAATGAAAGAGAACAAACTAATTATCTAGTTAAATATGTAGCTCTATCTACATGTTTTTGGAGGCAACATCCAGAAATTTTGGATGCCTGAGGCATTTTAACACCTTAGCCCCAGATTCACACAGCTACCAGTCCTTTCAAGACTGCCCTCCACCTGGTCTCTTTGCCTGGACTGCAAAGGTTGTTTCTCTTGACTTTTTTTGCAGGCTAGGTTCCTAATTAGGATTTAGACATCTAGTCAGCTTCTGTGGACCCATTTTTTAACAAACTGATAATGAAAATGCCAAGTGTTCTTACCTCCTGAAGTGAAGCCCTGTTTGTTTTATTTCACTTCAGTGTAATTTCTGGTTAATCTACCTTCTGAGTAATTTCCTTGTGCTTTAGAGGGTGTTTTTACTCTGCCCTGAGTATTGTCATATAATTAATGCCTTTTAGTTAATTGGTGTTCGTGTATTTATCAGGAGAAGTGAACTGAAGTTCCCTGTTCTGCTGCTAACCCACTTGGAAGCCCAGGAGTGTACTGTGGATCTCCTACAAATGAAGGGAGCTGCTGGCTAAAAGTGAGAGGGTACAAAGAGTTCTCAGAATTGCTCAGGTCTGATTGAGGATTTGAAGTAGAAGGTACTTTGTGGCCTTGCAAATAATTTCTGAGTATATCCCCACCTTAGGATAAGTAGAATGACAGAGGGCAGAAGGATGTCTGGGAGAAGTGGACTAGGAAGATTAGTGTAAGACAAAAGCAGATGAGTAGAAATCTAAACAGTGAAGGCCTTTGAAGAGGAAGGACAAGAACCCATGCAGACAGAAAACAGACTGGAGGTGGTAGAAAGCACAGAAACCCAGGAACAGTCAGGCTTTTAGCATCAGCATTGCAGATAGACTGCCATCCATTAAATACAGTAGTACTCCTATATATATAAATAGAGCAAGAACATGTATTTGTAACTGAGGGATTATTTTACTCTTTAATATGAAAGTATTTGGTTAATGGGAGATTAATATTTTTTATTTTGCTGGCTAATATGTCTCTAAAATGTTGATGAGGTGTGGGAATGCATGCAGTGGTTTCCCTGGGTATGGTTACAGGGCTGGTAGGTTCATTGTTGCTCCATTAACAGTTTATCCATTTAGGAGAATAAATCAATAGACAGGTAATTAATACTAAATAAAGTTAGGTTCCTTTGCAAGGGTTTCTTTGTTCTGCTCCTCTTTAGAAGTGAAAGAGAAGTTGATGCCCTATTTTGGTCTTTGTCTTCACTCTGGATGGTCTTGTATAATTATTTCCATTGCATCATGATGACAGTATATGGCTGACTTTCCTTGCTGGCATAGCAGTAAGTAGGGGAAGATGAGAAAAGCTTTCCTGGCAAACTGCTCCTTGACATATTACTTGAAAACAAGCACATATATAAAGAGATCTGAGTAAATCTGTGCTTGCAGGATAGCACCTTCATTGTAAAAATGCAGCTGTGTTGAACAGCTTGGCCAGAGTGTTTGGCTACTGTAGGAGTGCAGTGGCTTCAACAAAAACAGGCTACCAGTCTACATATCCTCCCAGTGGCCTCTGGCTTGACTTTTGCTTCTGTTCCACAGCAGTGTGATGCTGTTGTCACTGTTGATGTTGAAAACTTTATGCATTAAAAAAATATTGTGGTTTTTATCATCCATTTGGTATGTGGTGGTCAGAAAGTGCTTGGAAATACAGGTGAAGTGTGCAGTTTCCTTCCTAAAATCATCCTCCACAAACACAGCACCTCCCTCCTTCTGTGGGACCCTTTGCTTTAGCATGTGCTTCCCTCAGAGGAATGAAAGCAATGGATAGTGAGAAGGCAATGTCACTGTCACAGGGTATCCTTCTCCAGCACATACAAAAGAGCCAAAAGATTACAGAGTTAGAGTTGGTTTTGTTCCTGTTTTCAGCTTGGAATAGTAATTCCATGTGCCATTATGTTGATCTTTATTGTATCAGATGATTTGGTTTATGTTTAATCTTATCTGATGGATGTTTTGTCCAGTAAAAGGAGTAACTGGTTTTGTTGTGCTTGGTTTTTGGTTGGTTTTTTTTTTCCCCCAAGACTTTGGACACAAGTTGTCATAACAGCCTGCAATTTATACTTGTATTTGCCAGAGCTGTTAATGCTATAATGGCAAAACACAGGACAGAATTGGTCTTTTCTGTTTTACAGAGAATTATTGCTGGTGATTTCAGCAGGATCAGAGCTGCATAAGACATGCACAAGTCTCCCTGCTTCTGAAGCTTCGTTCTGCAGTGTCATAAATCATGGACAGCTTCTAAACTGCAGCACTCACCCTGTTGTTTCTCTCTTTGGTTCCAACAGTCATCCCTCCTTTTGCCAGAAGCCTTCATTGTTGGGCTGCCAACTGCTTTCACAGTTATTACATTTTTAAATAACCTTCACCTACTTTGCTGGCTTACAATAGCTTATGGATTTAAGTAGATCATGCTGTATTACCTGGAATGCAGTGCTCTCTGTTTCATGCTGCTTGTGATCTGATTATGTGCTGAAGAAGCTGGTTTCAGATCATCAACACTGAGCTCTCTGCGAGGTTAATGTTGAGAGAAGTCCACATTATTCATCTATAAAAGGAATGGCCAAGGCACAGTGAACTCCAGAGCAGTTGTTGGGAGGCTTAGCTTCTTGAGCAAGGACTCTTACACTTGTTTTTACATGAGACTGTAAGATATGGCCCCAGCACATATCTCATTTTTAATAGCACCTTCTCACTTCCTTAAAATTATCTTGCCTGAATTCTTTTAAGATAGAAGTTACCATTTTCTAGTATCTTTCACTGCTTGATGAGTCTAGAGTGATTCAAATGTGGTTCTTTTGCAAAAAGCATAAAACACTGAAACAAAAGGAGGTAACTGGACTTGATTAAGTGCAACTGAGAACTTAATTTGGCTGTTTTCTTCCTCCTATTCATGTGCACCTTTGTTTTGTTTGTTTGTTTTTATGGAATCTACATAATCACAAACTGGCTGCACTGGTTTTTGGTTTAGAGAGTCTCTTCAATCTCCCAAATGCTAACTGGAGAAGTTAATGTAAAAATAGGAGCAAAAAAAAACCCAAAGTCAGACCAAAAGAAAAATCAAATACAAATTAGTGCACATACATAGTCCAGTATATAAAGTAGGTCAAAGTTTAGCCTTGTAAATCTTAATAGAGTGTCCTGTGTCATGTCACCAGCCAACTGTGCTTTGGCCACTCTGAAAATGAATCAGGGTTCCTGCTCATCCTGAGCCTAGAGCATAACTGTGACTGCACCAGCTCTGTCCTGGGATCTGTTCAAAGGATTCAGGTATGTGAACCCTTCCTTCAGGGAGCCAGTGGCACTGTCCCTAGCAGCATTATCCAAAGCCTTTTTGGGCCTCTTGTCAGCCCCTGGAGTGACTTGGTGACTAAGTGCTCCTGTGTTTACCCTCATTTTATAAGAACTATGGTGACTTCCTCCAACCTCCCCTGTGATTGCCCCACGGAGGAAGTCATTTGTGCAATACCAGTGCCATTTCCTAACTTAAAGAAGATTAGTCACGTGGTTTGTAAAAAGAGATGTCTTACTCCCACTTTTACAGCAGCAACATAAAAAAAAATATGTTTTCTTGGTATTTCTTCAGGCTTATAAATCTTACAGAAATTTCTGGATCAGAATGGCTAATAACTCTTACTACGTCAGTAGTGTAGACCTGTGTATCAGATGCCACTGCTAACCTTATTTTCAGCTTCAAAAATACTGAAAGTAGCTGTGTATTACTTGTGCTGTCACGTGCACCTCATTTTAGAGCCAGAGTTCATGCCAAGGTTGGTTGTTATTACTTCCCTTTTTGTCTTGGGGATTGCAGCATAAATACAAAGCAGTGGAACTGAGGCTGAAGCATAATTAGCAGATTTGTGGTGGCTTCTCATCTGACTGCTAACTATTCCTCTTCCCTCAAAAGGTCTGATACTTGTGTCCTGTGAAGTGCAGGTAATTGGAGCCATAATATCCAGGTATCCTCTGGAGCTGCAGTAGAGTTTCCTTCAGAAACTTCACATAGAGAAGAGCTTCCTTAAGATCTCCAAAGAGCAGCTCACTTTTAACATCTTCAGCTAATCTAATTCCAGCTTTTGGTGGCCTTGCACTCCCTTGCTTGCTCACTTGCACATTCCCACCTTTCCCCCTGCTCTTGCAGTGTAAAGCTAGGGGATCACAAGGCTCAAGCTCTTCTTCAGTTGGCAGTATCCAAGGAGGACTCTGTCCATTCTGCCTTAGATCCCAGTTGCTATGTTCCTGAATCCAGTTCCCATCTGTCACAGGCCAGTTTGGGACTTCCTCAGTGCCTGCCCACAGCATCAGTGGTAATCAGTGACATCATTGCTGTCAGGGGGGCTGGGCTCAATATTGGTTTTGTATATATTGAATTTTATTGTTAGCTTCATTAAAGCTGTTTTAGTTTAGTTTAATTAATATCTGTCTCCTTTATTCCCTTTCTCTTCCATTTGTTAAAGGAGAGAGGTTGAGGGTGTCTGTCATTTGTGTCGTGGCCAGCCCAGCCCTTACCCTTGACAAAATTATTTCCATTTTCTCTGCTTCAAAAGTTCCTGTGAAAAGCTGGGCTTTAGCTCACTTGGAGCTACTTAAACATGGACATTGATGTTCAGGCAATTGTATTTTCTTTTTCTCAGATTAAAAAATGACTCTAATGGGTAACTGCAAGCCATCCACATTAAAATATGAAGATGCCAATTAATATATTATGATACTGAGTAAATCACCTTCCTGAAGTAGCTCCCTATTTTTCTACGTAATCAGCTTTTCATTTAGAGTTTTGCTTGCATTAGGCTGACATTTATGCTGTGCCCTCAAGGTCATCAGATGTGGGGCTCTTTGGCTGTAGTGGAGCAGAAAACCAAACCAGAGGAGGCATATATAACCACTGTATTTACTTTAGCAGCATAATCTCCCATCCTGTTCTATGTCAAAGTGAATAATGGCAACAAATCACTGTCAGAAAACCAGTGCTTTCCCTTGCCCAGTGTAGACACAGTTGCTCTGTATTTCTGTTTTTTTACCCTCTCTGTGGACATCAAGTTATGGGAAGGGCTGTGGGAAATATTTTCCTAAAGAATGATTTGTGTGACTGGACAAATACAGGCTTAAATGGATGTGTGTGTATGCCCTAAAGGTTGATCACTGAAGATCTGATACAAGGATTGAGTGGGTAATGCCAGTTTATACTTGGTTTGTCCTTTGTATGAAACTGCTGGTTGCTGTGGACTTCTTCCTTTCCCACCCTCCCCCCTCTTTTCCCAGAGTGACAGTGACTGAAATCAGTTCAGGTCATATCAACAGCTTCACTGCTGGTGGCTCCTCTTGGCATATTTCTACAAAACTGATGGAGTGCTTTTTGTTTGCAGGCTGAAAACTGCTTCCACTCATGGGGAAGGTGCTTAAAAATGGTATACTTGGTAACTCAACATCATGGTTATTGTGATTCTCATAGGCTGTGCTTCCAAATGGAAGGTAAAGAGAGAATAGCATAAAATTAATCACTCATAATTTGATATTTCTAGATATTTCATTTGGCACAAAGGTGAGAAATGGAGCTGGCAGCTAATATCTGGTGGTGCATTTTACATCTCAGCCTGAAATTAAGGGGGTTTTTTGAGGGTCTAAAATGCAAATTGTGCATCTTACTGTAACTCTTGGGTCTTTGATGCTGAAAACCTGTATGCACTGGAAGGTCAGGCTAGTTCCATTGAAGACAACAGAAATACTTGCAATAATGACATTGAATGTGCTTGTAGAGAAACTTGCTTGATTAGCACTTAAAATACCTAACATACTATTCTACTCTGTCATCTTCAGATTTTTTACAGTGTTTATATAGGAAAAAAGTTTTGAATTTCCACATTACAATTTTTAATGAAACAGAAGCACTTCTAAAAACAGATTAAAAGTAAGATGGCAGCATTTACACAATGATTAACATAGCTGATTCAACCCCAGGATGAGGAAAATTTGGTTGCTTTGATTAAAATGCAAATAACATATGTCTAGGAAGCAATAATGTGCTAAAATCTTAAGAAGATAGAGCCCCAATCATCACTTTTGATTCTCTGCTGAGAGAAAAACCCTAAAACTAAAAACTAAATTTTTTTTTTACTAAAGTAAGTGCTAAAACTCTTCTAACGTGCATCTGCAAGTACAAATAGTACATTTCTACCAGTAACATTCTCATCCCTAAGCAGGTCCTTGGAAAGTCTCCCTGGTTGGAGTGAACATCTTTGTTCTTCAAAGGCATCAGACCTCAGAGTGCCCAAGTGGTCGTGCCCCCCTTCTCGCAGTTTGCAATTGACACGGTTTCAGATGAGGTGTTCAAGTGCCGCTTAGTGGCTGCCCAGAGCAAATGTAAGACACTGCCGTATGTGGGACAGTTCTCACCTCTCCTGCTGTTGCCTTCCACCAGCAGGGGAATTCCTCACTTTGCCTTAGAGAACTCAAGGCTTCATACTGGGTGAAATCATTAAAATACCCCACTGGGCTTTCAATAAGAAACGGGAAGGATGATACTGAAATTTACTTTATTTTATTTTTTTTTTCTAAATTGTCCTGTTGGTTTCTGTTCAGGTTCTCCTCCTGGCTTTTGTGTTTGGTTTTTTGGTGTTTTGTTTTTTGTTTTTTGTTTTTTTTTTTAATAAACACTTATAAAACAATTTGATGACTTAGTCTAGGTGCCCCTGCTCTGGCAGGGGGGTTGGACTAGATCCTCTAGGTCCCTTCCAACCCCTAACATTCAGTGATTCTGTGACTCCCAAGTTGCAGTGGTAGATAAACTTCCCAGATCACTTGAGAGAAGAGTTGCTCTGCCCAGCCCATCTGTCCAGCTGTGCTCAGGTTTCTCCTGGAACGGACACTAGCAATACCCAGCAGGGATGAAATGGAATTGGCCCAGGATTATTTGATGATAATTTTTCTTTGTTTCAGGTTGTCAGTGATGAAGGAGAGCTGCAGTGAGGGCATGGGTCGGGGGGGGGGTGGATGCAGGGCTGCAGGACAGCTGACTGTGCTGCCCATTGTTCTGGCAGAGGAGCGGAAGCGCAGTCAGCACATGTGGCCAGAATGTGCAGCAAGATATCCTGAGCCCTTTGAAGTGATGCAGCTTTATCAAAACCACAGCAGGGCCGTAAGGACAGATCCCACTGCTGGCTTTTGAAAGGCTTTGTGCCGGGACTTGTAGCACACAAATGTTTTCCAGTGAGTTTTCAGAAGTCAGAAGTGAGCTGGCTTAAAATAACGGCATGTGGAATGTTGTTTGCAGTGCAGCCAGAGCTGCACACTTCTCAATGGAAAGAGAACTGAATGATGAGGAGTGGGGTTGGTTTTTTTTCAGATCAGTACAGTGTTTGAATCTTGGCTTTAAAGAGAGTTTATTGCCATTTTATCTCTTTTAGCCAAAAAGACCCAAAATCACAAGCGCTGAAGAGTCCACAACATCTCCAGAGATGCACTTGATGGGTTAATAAGCCCTGAGAAGAGGGTAGGAAGGAGGGAGAGATAAACAGCAAGTTCAAAGTGTGTGCAGGGAAATACTGCTGGTACTCTCTGTCCAAAAGCACCAGAGAAGGGAGGATTATGATATGAGGGCAACGTTACAGAAATTAAAGTTTCTTCAGCTTGATTGTGGAAAAGAACAGGACAGTATGGGATTTGTGTCCTCTTTTTGTTCCTGACATTTAAGATGGTTAAGGATATCGTAGCTACCTGCTCTGTGATTTTGGTGGGGACAAGGCTGGATCCTGCTCAAATGAGTAATTTTTACAGCTCCATTGGCTTGGTAAATTCTGGACCCTACACCTGCTGAGAGATAAACCTGAAAAATAATGAGGGTATTTGTGTATGTGTAAATTTATGAAGGACATCTGTAAAGTGAAAAGATCACCTTTCTGACCGTGTAAGCTTTAAGTTGTGCCTTTGAAGTATTTTAATTACTACTATTTTGAAAACAAGCACAACTGCCTTGTTAATATTTTCCATGATAACATGGAAAAGTTCACAGGAACGAGGATTTTTAAATTTTATTTTTATTTTAAAAGATCATAGATAAGATGGTGTCAAGTGCTACTTACTGTCTATGCAATATAGATGGTATTCCCTGGCCCTGAATTTTTCCATTTACTCAAAATAGATGTACAGTATTTTTAGAGAGACATTTATTTGCACAAGCCAAACAAAATAGAAAAATGTAGAGGTTCTGTTTTTAGAAAGTTGAACATCCTGAAGAATGAATGCAGTTATTGTTCCTACTATATTACTAAATTTTTCTTGGAAGGTGAGCAACACAGTGACCTTTTCATTTACACTGAAGAATTTCATGGATTACCAAATGTTTTTATATCTGAACACTTAAACTTACCTGCCAGCTGCTTCCCAGATGCCAGGGAGTGCCCACTCCTTGTTCTTCCAAGGCTGGCAGAGAGCATCTCTGGTTAACAGGTGAACTAAAGCAGAGACAGCACTGATGTGGCACTCCTGAAAATCATGTTAGCAGCAGAAACTGGAATTCATTCACTGTTATTCTGTCTTCTAATTCAATGTCTTCATTACAAGACCTCTCTTCCTCTCACGTCTACAGAGGCATGTAGAAGGTTTCAGAGTACATTTGAAATCATACAAATATCACTGTAACAATTGCATGCAACACGTTTGGAAGCTAAGTAATGTGAAATGACCCACTGGGGATGGCTGTTTGAGTCAGTTGCAGTCAGTGTGAGAGACCAGATCTCCTGCCATCAGCATTTCATGTGGACTCAGAGAAGATGTGTATATTGTTAGTATAAAACTGTGGAAGGATGCCAGGGCCATTGATTCCTTGGCCATTCTTATGAATCATATCTTCTTTAATCTGTAGAACTACTAGAAAATGGATCTCTATTCTCCTTTTATGAAAATATGAAATGTATTTGTTATGCTTTTCATTCCAGAAACCGTACCATAGGTTGTAAGTTGATTGAAGATCAGGTTGAAGCAGGCTTTAGAATCTCCAGCCATGAGAAGGTCACTGTAAGTTGTGTGCTGGCTTACTTAGCTCATAGGGTGCAATATTTTGTGCCTGCCTGACAAATGTTGCTCAGGAAAAGGATTTCCCCAGTTCCAACATCACTGTCTCAGCTGATTCCCAGCACTGCTGAGCCAGTGCAGAGCTGGGCATGCATGTACCATGCATCAGCTCACACCACAGCTGGATACCACCAGTCTGGAGCTATTAGTGACACATTGGCCATGACAGAGCCTTCCCACTTCACTGGTGCAATCTTTTCTTTTGTTCTACCTTTTCTGGGAGGCTGTTACTGTTCTGCATCAGTATTGGTTTGTTGCTTTGAGATTCTCTGTTCCTCAGGAGGAAGCAGATGGAAGAAACCCAGAGCTGCAAGATCATGCAGTCTGGGCAGGAGCTGAAACTGACCCTTTTCTGCCTCAGTGAGCTGAGAGATTGGCTTTGCTTCTCCCCAGCCCATGTGTGTGAGTAGTCACCCTTTGCTCATGTGGTCATTAATGATTTAGATGAGTGGGGCAGTGTCACCTCTCAACCCAGAGATTAATCCATTGGCCATGGGTGTGCAAGAGCAAGCATGTGCAGGATGCTCTCCAAATAGCTGTCTGTCTCAGTGAGAGTGTCTTGGAGCAGAGTAAAGAGCTGAATTTGGTGCTTCAACATCTGACTTTGAGCAGTTCTATTTTCTTGGGAAGAAGTGCAGAACAGACTCCCAGTCTTTTCTTGTTCCAGTGTTGCAAATCTACTTCTTCACTTTGTTTCTGTAAAGTGACAGAAAAACAAAGGGTTTCTTGTTTTGGGTCCAAATGATTATTTCCTGTGAATTTCAAGCCTTTTGCCCCCTCCCCACCACCCCGTTCTGTGCGGGTCCTCCAAAGTGAGGAAAATAAGTTGTTTTCTACCACCCTTCCAGTCACCAAGACAGGGGAGTGTGTTCATAGGGAATCCAGCTGGAATGACAAGAGGCATGAGCACCTTTCCATGTTGGGTGGCAGGGAACAACCTATGATCTGCCAGAAACACGAAGACCAGGTTGACATGTTGAAGGGTCTGGAGAGTTTCTCCTATGAGGAAAGGCTGAGGGAGCTGGGATTGTTTGGGCTGGAGAAGAGGAGGCTCAGGGAACAGAGCTCTGGAATGGGCTGCCCAGGGAGGTTGTGGAGTCTCCTGTGGAGGCATTCCAGACACAGGATCTGTTCCTGGGTGACTTGGTCTAGGTGCCCCTGCTCTGGCAGGGGGATTGCTTTTTAATTCTCCTTTCTGTCAGTTTATTTCTGGAAGCAGAGCTACTAGTGTGTGACTTCAAATGCCATTATCTGGGGTGCATGGCGGGCCTGACTGCAAGTGTAACTTTTCATGGTGGATTCAAACAGATGTTTTTTTTCACTCGATCCTTTAATATGGGCTTTGATACCAGCAAGTTCCAAGGACTGTGTGTTTCTTTTTTTTTTTAGTAGTTGGGAATGACGTGCAGGGACGAGGCGATGAGGTAGCGGGCGGTTGCCCGCCTTTTCGGGCGCTGCCTGAGGGCGAGGGCGCTGCCTGAGGGCGAGGGCGCTGCCTGAGGGCGAAGCCGCTCCCTTCCCGCCTTCCCGGGCACAGCGGCGCGGGGAGCCCCAGCAGAGGCGGAGCGCGGGGGGAGGCGGGACGCGGTCGCTGTCCTGGCTCCGGCCCCCGGCCCTTCCCTTCCCTTCCTTTCCTTTCCCGCCGCACAGCAGCAGCAGCCAGCGCCGCGGGGGAGCCTCCCCTCCCGCCGGCTGCTGCCCGGCGCCAGTGGGGAGATACTCGGAGGCCGGGCTGGCTCCCCTCCCGGCACATGAGGCGGCGAGGAGAGGCTGAGAGCAGCGGCCGGAGCCGGGGATCGCCGCCGTGCCGGAGCTCGGAAGATGTCACCATTGTTCAGCTGGGTGGCTAAGGTAGGCGGTGCTGCGCCCGCCGTCCTGCGCTCTCGGGGAATAAAGCTTAGCCTAAGCGCTTGCAGATGTTCGTGTTCGGTTTCGAGGCAGGTCGGACCCTCTGTGGGAAGGGTGCGGGGTATTGTTCAGGCAGGGAAAAGGAGAAGGACGCCAAGTGAACGGTGAAGGAGAAGCGATCAGCTCAGGGCTTGGCTTCAGGAGTTCAAAGCTGCCCCTTGAGGAGTTAAAACGAAGCTGCCCCTTGAGGAGTTGAGTTCAAAACGAAGCTGCCCCTTGAGTTAAAAACGAAGCTGCCCATGCTACCTTTGCTGTAGAACTGTGATGAGAACCACACAGAAGGTGTAGTTTTAGGCTCTGCTCGAGTCTATCGCTGCCTGTGTGCTCTGGGGAACGTGTTAACAGAATTCCCACCCTTGGCTTCGGCTCTTCTGGGGGGTTTTGTCATCTGAACGAGCTGGTTTTTGCTGAGGGGCTTAGGCATTTAAGTGTGACAGTGTGTGCTGTGCTGGGTTCCACAGCTGTGTGTTCAGGGCTTCAGTGGGATCTCCACTGTAAGTGTGTAACTACATATGTAATTTCCTATGTATGTAGGAAAGCAGTAGCACTGGTTAAAGAAATCTGCACTAGAGTTCTGAGCTGATGTTAAAAAAAAAGATTTTTTTTTTTCCAACTAAGAGGCATTCTGCATTGAAAATGAGCCCTCTATGATATTCTGTCATGAGCCACAGTAGAAAATGCAGGAGAGGAGCAGTGGGGTGAAGCAGGTCTGTATGACAGACATTGAACACTTGTCTGTATGACAGACCTGCTTGAGGGCCATTCGAGGACTTCACTGAAAAAGAAATGTAAAGGGAGAATATCTTGAAGTTCAATTAACAGGCAGTCTTGTCTGCTAGGCAGACTGCAGAAAACCTGCTTCTCCCTTCTGTTTTGCTAGGTGTAAATGGTTGTAATCACTGTTATGCATCCCTCTGCCTGAATATGTAGTAGGTGAAATTCCTACCCTGGAAGTGTTCAGTGTCTGCCTGTGTTGCCTGTACTCTGATTGTCAGATTTGCTCCATGTGCCTTAAATGGAGCCTACTTCATTTTAGCTATACCCTGAAAAATAGAAATTCATTCTTTCCTCTTCTCACCTGTCTTTTTTCTTTAAGGAGCTACCATGTGGAGGTCTTCGTTCCTTCTTTTGTCATCACTGTGTCTCTGTCTTGAGGGTGATGTGCTGTGTTATCTAAGGGAATGACCCCCCTGATTTCCATGCTCTTACATACCTGCCAATCTCCTCTACAGGTGGCTGCTGTTAAAAATAAGTGATGCTGTTGAGTGAATACTTGAGGATGCCAGGGAGGGGTGGTCTGTTTCCCCCCCCTTGTTGTTCACTTGTCAGCTGGACAAAGCAGCTAGTCAGAAAGAAGTTAGTGTTGGAGAAGGTACAAGGCAGAACTTGTAGTGCAGACTTGGCCACATTTCTAGAGAGAGTAACAGAAGCTCTTGCAGAAACACACTTCTAACTCTGCTTTCAGCAGTGCTTTCTAGCCTTTCCGAACTAATTACTGCAGTGCTGATTCCTTGCAAGTGTTTAGTGTTACTCTTTCAATGGCCATTAATCATCAGGGCAAATTTGGGAGGGGAAGCAAAGTAGTGTAATTAGAAATACAAACTGAGGATTCTTAGAGGAGAAAGCTTTCCTGCCTGCCAAAATCTGATCAGTACAAATGTAGGAAAATACTGCTTGAGGATTTCAACACAAATGTAGTTTTTATAAGATAGTGACCTGTTCCAGAATGGAGAACTGCAGGGTGTGAAATGAGGAAACTGCCCCCCCTCAAAATAAAGCTGCCCCTCTTCATCTATTATTTAAACATAATCCCAGTCCAGTTACTCCCAGTCCAGTTCCATGAGTGGTTAGCATTACTGTTTTAAGTCCCCGAGCCAGCAACTACTCAAAGTGGAGTGATTTAGTCCCCTATGCTATAGAATCAGTCCCTAGTGTTTGTATAAACATTACCTTTAATATGTCTTCATTAGAGGGTTCACTGCAAGTACTGTTACTAAAAGTAAAGAAATAAAGCCATCAAAGTTTTCAGTCTGTAAATAAAACCCTAGAAATGCAGACTTGCACTGATTTATTTATGGTGTACTTGGCTTAGTCTCTTAAAATTATTTAAATGAAAAATAACAGTTATACCTGTTTTTCTTGTATGGTTTTATACAGACACCTGACTTCAGGGAAACCTTTGAACATTAAAACATAACTCGTTGAAAGTGTAAATTAGCTTTGCACTGTTGGACTAGACAATCACTTTTTTAGATAAAGAGAGATAGTTTATATTCAGTTTAGTTCACTGCAAGTACTGTTACTAAAAGTAAAGAAATAAAGCCATCAAAGCTTTCAGGCTGTAAATAGAAACCTAGAAATGCAGACTTATACTGATTTATTTATGGTGTACTTGCAGATCATGAATTCATTAGTAGTACTAGTGCTGTGATAGTTTATAAGATTAATTTTGTTTCCACTGTATTCAATACACTTGAAGCAAAAATAACCAACATGTTTAGTGTTAGTTGTCTACAACAATACTTAATAATTCAAATTTCTATTCAGAAGCAGTTTGAGAGGAGCCAGAATTAAATGATTGCTGAAGAAATAGAAAGAAGTCGTTCTTAATGTAATAAAGTGTCCAAATAGAGGATTTGAGTAAATGTGTCCTCAGATTCTCAGCTACTTAAGCAATTTCTACATAGTGTGTGTAGTCACAAAGGTTACCCTCACAACAGATGCTCTGAAATTCCCAATAGCAATGCAAAAAGCATGTTGGGGGTTTGTCTGGGTGGTTGTTGTGGGGTGTTGTTTGTTTGTTGGGTTGGGTTTATTTTTTTTTGATTGATTGTTTGGTTGATTTGGATTTTTTTCCCCCCTCCCCCAGGCACTGCTGAGTCACAATTGCCTGTGAATTATCTGCAGTTTGGGAGGTGCTCAAGGTACCAAAAAAGAAAGTTTCTATGCTATTCAGTGCAGTAGGGCATGGTTACTTGGCTCGTCCCATGAAACATTACTGAAATAGTAATTATAATAACATTGGAAATGCCACTTATTTTTCTTGGAATTCTAATATAGCTTAATTTGATGTGTTAGAATCGGTCTTGCTGATGTCATTATCTTCCCTGTTTTCTAAATAGAGAGCCTAGCACATTTCTGAGGGAGAATGTGTGGGAGTAACGACTTAGTTATTAGTAAATTCTTAGTCAGAAGCTACAAATAAAATTAAGTTGCTGGAAGAGAATGAGGAAAAATACAAAACTGAAATCAAGAAGCTCAGGAAATACCCTCTCCTTTGTTTTTTTATCTTTTTTAAGAGTGCTCTGAAAGGGCAATCGTGGTTTTTTTCCTGGCCTGTTGCAGGGTGTGATCACACTCACTTATGAGGTGTTTAGTTCCAGATGTACTGATGTTCCTCTTTATTCCACACAGCTTCCAGCAAAGTTGAGAACCTTTGGGCATCTTTAATCCCTCACTGACTGACTTAACATTTTAGCCAAATGCATCTGGATTTGGTTAAACCAAATGGTTATCTGGTTAACTCATAACCAGGCATTTTAACACTGGCTAAAGCCCAATAAACCTAGAAGTTTATTAAGCCTGTCTGACTTTTAATCCCATTTTACTCCTAAAATGGTGAATGATTTGTGGAGGTGAATAAATGGTGGTGGTATCCTATGGTGTACAACCCTTGTTTGTGTTAGTGCATTTACCCCCCTTAAACGATTAATAAATCAATCAGAATACTTGGACACTCTATCGAGAATTGGAGAGTTACTAGAGAACCAGAGTCAGGGAAGAATTGGGAATCACTGGAGAGAAGGGAAGGCTCCAATGCCACAGCTTTGCTTGTAGATGGATCTCCTTGAAGCCTCTGGAGCTGTGGGCAGGGCTGGAGGGACAGACCCTCTCTTGTCTCAGGCTGGATGCCAGCAACACAGAGAAGAGAAAGCTGAATTCCTGCCAGAGCTGCCCAGGTTTGCACAGTGCCCTTCGGACAACACCACCACCTGGCTGCTCACTGGCTTTCTCAGGTCAGCTTTTGTGTTCAGGGGGAATAAAATGCTCCCAACTGACAGCTTTGAGATAAGTGCAGATGATGAGAGTGCCAAGCAGCTGAGATGTGCTGGATTCTGTATGCCAGTCACTCCCCAGCATCCCCCACAGGGGGCTGGCTGATGACCGAGGAATATGCTCTCAGCATCTGAAATGAAGGCAGTTCTGTGCTGAAACCCCCCTGTTACTCAGCACTTACATTCCTTTTGGAGCTCTTGGCTTTCACTCTTCATCCTCCCATTTCTGTTTCTGCCTGCCAGGCCTGAGCTGGGCTCCCTCTGCTTAGCTGTCCCCAGTGAGCAGCCAGAATGCAGCAGGGCAGTGTCCTCTGCATTTCTAAGGCACATTACAGGTGCTTAGTAAGGAGGAGGGCTTTCTGTAGTGCACCAAGGTTTTTTGCTTGAATCATTTATGCCTTTCTGAATTAATTTCTTATGAGTATCTACTTCCAGGTTCATGTTGACCTTCAGATGTAACAAGAAAGCCAAGCCTGATGAGGTAGCTGAGCTTGCTGTTCTGTACAGGTCTGGCCCTCAGCAGTTGGAAGCAGAACTTCAGGCTCCAGTCAAAAACTGATTTCCTTTGCAGAAAAGCTCTCTGGAAATTGGTGCTATTAGCTGTATTCATGTGGTTAACATGTTTTGGGCCAGACCAATAGCAAAAATACTAGTAAACCCTTCAGGATCAGGGAAAACTCCAGGTCCCATCAGAGATGGATGGTATAATGAGGGGTTTGTTTGGGCCATATAGATGTGTAAGGGTAATAGTTTAACTTTATTTACTTTACATTTGATGATCTAAAATACCATTTCACATCATACCCTGCTTTTTTACAAGGCTGCTATAATGAAACAGCCTTTTATGTGCACTAGTGGTGTTCCTGAGAACACAAAAGCAGCAGTTTGGCTCTGTGTGCCCCAAGTAGAAATCTCTTTAAGGAAAAAAGTCAGGCCAAGCACCTCTTTCCTTTCAGAGATCAGGTCACAGAGCTGCAAGACAATTCCAGTTTGTAATTTCCCATCATCCTGAATATAGAAGCTGCAGCATTTCTGAGAAACCTCTGCTTTAAGGGAATTTTGGAACATTTTTACTGTGCCAACTAATAAATACTTAAGATTTTAAAGTAAAATGGCTTAAAAGATTTCTTAAAGTTGAAGGAGCCCAGGTTCTTTCATTGTGCAGATATTGACTAATCACTTAAGTAAATCTAAAAAAAAAAAATAAATTGCATGACTATACCTTGGCTATAATTACTGGGTTTTTTTAAAATTGAAAGCCTTTGTAGCCAAACTCTTCAAGCTGAAATACCCTTGGATGGCAGTGACTGGGGGGGGGGGTGGAAATCTCAGCCTGGGTTGTGTTAATATTTTACATAACAGTAAAGACACACTAAATATGTAAAGGGATGTGCCCAAATAGGAGCTTGTTTCCTGGTTTTCTGGAGGTGGGGCAGTAGAGTTGGGAAGAGCAGCTGGAACTCAGCAGAATCAACAAATCCTGAGATGAATGAATGCACAAATGTAAGATCTCAATAGGAGAGATTGAAAGTGAAATCTGAAAAGTAAGGTTTGTTTATTGAGAAGCAGGAGGGAGGCTCAGACACCTTTACCCTGTCAAGGTGGACTAGAGCACAGCAGCTGGGTTTCTGTTACCACTTTTCTCTCCAAGTGTCTGCAGGTTGCCAAGAGGCCAGGTCAGTATTCTGGGGTCACCTGGCATGTGTGAAAGCTGCACTTACTAACCTGGATTAAATGATCTTCAAGACATTTTCTTGGCTGAAATATCTTGAAGCTTCTTCCAAGCTGAGAAGTTGCTGACTTTGGATGTATGAATGCTGCTGTTTGTGCCTGTTACAGCATCACAACTGTAATCAAAAACACAGGGTTTTTTCCAGGAGGAACCTTTGATATGCAGTAACCAAACAGGATTTTCAGGTACGGATACCCTGTGAAATTGCAGCTCTGGGGAGAAGAGGCTTCTGGTGCAGAGTTAGGCAAACTCCCAGCTACTGAAAATGGCAAAGCTGAGCTCACTTCAACAGATCCTTTCTTTTTCAGTCAGGTGTCTTGGGGGATTGTAGGTTTATTTCAAGGAGCTCTGTGACTAAATATCTTATTTTTTAAGATTAAGATTTTATTAGATCTTAACAGTTGCCTCTACATTTCCTGGTCCAGTGGTCTGCTGTTGTAGTACCAGTGAGGTGAGCTCACAGAAGCTGTTGTCATGGAAATTTGGATGGTTAGCACTAAATTTTTCACGCTGGTTTTGTTTCTTTGAATCTTTTTATATCTTCCAGTCTCCTCAAATGCAGACCATGGAAGAGGAGATTTGTAGAAGTGCTTCAGAGTTTCAGCTGCTTATGTACAAGAGGCCTGTATTTAAAACTGTAATGGTAGTTTCCCAGAACCTGAACCAAAAAGATGCTCAGGAATTTCAGATTTTGGGTAAAGCTTGCTGGAATATAACCTGTAAGATTTAGCATTCTGTGGAAGTGACTGACATTTCCATTTGACTTTATCTTTGGAGGCAGACTCTTGTAGACTTAAGAAAAATGTGATTTTATATGTGCATGCAGTTCATGGAGTTGATGCTGTGTTGTGTTTATAAAGTGCAGAATCATATACAAAATTATTTATTCTAGGTTGTTACAATTCAGGTGGTGTTTTTTTCTTTGTTATTTCTAAGGGTTTGGTAATGCTTTTATTTATGTTTAAAAAGCAAAACAAAAAAGCCCAGTCCACTTGTATATTAGGTGTGGCTGAAATACCACCAGTCCCTAGTGCTGATGTAATTTTGGCAGGGAAAAAGTTGGCAGGAAAGGGAGTTGTTCCTCGAAATCTTTTTATCCTTCCCTTCTTAATACTTCAGATAGTCTGTTAGTGTGTCCCATAGAACATCACCTTGTGTCCCCCTCCAGCTTCTCATGGAAATCCTGTAAGTCTGTGAAATCTTGTTTTATTATGTAAGTGTTGAATACCTCCACAACCTACAGCTTTCCTTGGAGAGTAAGGGTTTAAATATAGAATATTTTGGACATACTGTGAAGGTCAGAATCCAGTCACTCTGAAAGGAGTGTGACAGTGTGAACTGTCCAGCTTAGCTGCAGTTCAGTGTTTGGTACTTGTCCATCTGATTTCTATTTTCTAAAGAAACTCAGCCTGAATTTATGGGGGAGAGTGGAAGAACAAAAAAGGAGTAATGGAAAATTTACTGTTGGAAGAGACTGGGTAGGCTTAAAATAGCCATTTCATAGCCATGAAAAAAGAAGAGTTTCTAAATTTCTATGTGTTGTAATAATTTGCAGCTGAATGAAGTACAACACGGATCAAATTTTCTATTTATTACAAATAAATGATACAAATAAATGGTAGGAGCTCCAGAAATGCTCATGATCATAGGCCAGCAGGTATTGCTGAAAGTCTTTGTATGCACTCTTACTGGAATCTTTGTAGCATCCTGATCCATGAGCAAATCAGTTCATCACCAGTTTATACCAGTGAGGCAGAATGATGGAAAAAGCTCATAAGCTTCTGAACTCCAGTTTCCTTGGGGCAAATTAAAGTGTATTTTTTGAGCAAGAGTCTTCCTATGAAGAACATTGTCTGTCCCCCCAGCAGTTCTCTGGAGAAAGATTGTGGGGCTGTCATGAGCTCAGGACTTGGGCTGTTGTTAGAGACACAGTGAGTACTCTATTGAAGGTAGAGCTGACTTAAGACACCATGTCAACCAAAACCATTCATAGGATTATTTCCTCCCCTCCATGAAAACTTCAAACTAAATGTTGAGGGGAGAGGGATTTTGACATGTGTTTGGATCAGCTCTCAAAGAGTATCAGAAATAACCTCAGCTGTAATGAGGACACGCATCACAGAGTTTTCTTCCCTTCTGGTTTAGAGCTGGATATTGCCAAGAAGGACAGAACCATTTCAGGCTTTATATCATTTAAAAAAAAAAAAAAAAAATATATATATATTCACTTCTCTCTGTTTTGCCAGTTGTACTGATTTTGAAGAAGCCTGAGAGCAAAGGAGACTGGGACAGGGCCTGCCTTCCATTTTACACATTTCATCTGATTTATAATTTTTTTTCCCCAAAATGTTCTTAGCAAATCATTTCCTGTTTTGAATCCTGATACTGCCTTTCAGTTCAACAAAACTCCAAACCACAAACAAATATCTTCCCCTTCACCCTCTCTCTCTGCAAAACAAGAAAAAAGCCCTTGTCCTGAAAGCTTTCAAATGCCATTGCTGTCTTTTTCCATTTATAACCATCTCAGAACAGGCTTCCTTCTGTTCCTCAGCCCATAGCCTCCAACTCAGCCCCAGGCCAGTCTCAGCCCTGAAAAGGGAACTGCTTGCCATTCCACCCTCCTCCCCTGAAAAAAAGGCATTTATTGATAGTGAAGGTGCAAAGATGTTTCTAGCAGGTATTGTTCAATAGTCACCTTGTAAAATGTGAGCCAGGAATCCTGCCCTTCAGACCATCAGCTTCTGTTTGGTCTTCAGGTGCTGTTTTCATTTGTGAAATAGTGTGAAAAGATAAAAATGAAAACAGAGTTAAAGGTAACACTGTGAGGAGGTTCATGCACTATTTGAAATACCATATTGACTTGCATTATTCCACAGTTGCTTAAAAATTTATGGTACTGAATGAGGGAGCTGATGGAGCACAGTACAGGATGAAAAAATGGTTTATATCATGAGGACAGAAGGAGGCTGGGGAAAAATGAATTAGTGAATACCATGTGATGAGCCCTCCAGGTACAGGGCAGGGTGTATTAACAGGCTTTCCAAAAGCAGATTTTGTAGGAATGCCCTCTGCAGAGCCACTGAGGTGCTGTTGCATTTGGGGGTGCTCTAAAAACCCCAGAGACCTTCCTTCCATCACCTGCAGTTTGGTTTTGGATCAGGCATTTACATGGGGAGGGGCCCAAAAGTAAGCAGCAGTCTGGGAGGTGGTGGTTGATTTATGGAGAGTAGACAATTTGTGTCGTATTTTGAGCTTCCAAGTAAGTCATGTCTTGAGGGTATGTGAAAGAAAACCTTAAAGTGTATCAGCAACATCATGCACCTCACTTGGGGAGGAAGCATCACCACAAAATAGAAGACTCCAGCTTTACCAGAACACCCAGTACAATTCTGTTCTATTTCAGAGCTTGTTTACAAAATTCTATAAACAGATTCTGCAAATATTGTTTTTTTCAGAAAGGAAAGAAAAGCTTGTGCCTCTTGAAATTGCTGAAAGTGCTCTCTAAGTCACCTGACTGATAAAAGTGTACCTTTGCCATCTGGCTGAGGAGTCAGGAGGAAGATTCTTAAGTTGAGATTTGTAATATTAAAAGGAATGTGATACTGTGAAAGTGGCAATGCAGTGCTCATGACTGGCAGCCTGGCAGGGGCTGCCCAGGGAGGTTGTGGAGTCTCCTGCTCTGGAGACATTCCAGCCCCCCCTGGATCTGTTCC
>JAOEGS010017680.1:0-13492 GCA_025447755.1 Corythornis vintsioides
ATTAAAAAATCTGTGAAGAATGTATCTGAAAAAAAAAAAAATTCTCAAATCAGCAGAGTTTTTCTTTGTTTTCTGCTTAGATCCTAAGATAATATTTCAAAAAAAGTCTTCCATACTACAAAATTGTCCAGTTTCTTCTGGCCATGTGTAATGCCTTTTGCTTACAGCTCTGGGTTGTTTCATTGTCCCCCATTGTAAGATGGCAAAACTGGGGACAAATGGCCTACCCTCTGCAGGTTATTAGCAGGATCAGGAGCAGAATTTGGGTCTGTCTGCTTTTCCCACTCCTATATTTCCAAATCTCAGCAAAGATGTAGATACTATTCATAAAAGTTGTTGAAGATTTATTTTTGAGGGTAATTTGAAAGACTACATTTGAGTTGGTCATAGAAAAGCTACTTAACAAATGGGAATTAATGGTCATTCATGGCCATACCCAGTCTCCCAGTTGTCCTTTCCTTTTGGAAAAGTGGTTACTGCAACTCTGCTTTATAAATGTGTAAACCCTGGTAGAGTTTTGCCTAATTCAGAGCTTCAGTGTCACTGACTGTTGGGTTTGGCTGAAATACTTATATTCTCTATAACAACATTCTTATCAGCTTTGAATTTATCCTGCAGTTTGCTTCAACATTTTCTTGTTCTTTAGTTATGAGGTAATGGAATTTTCTACTTTACCTGTATTTTATTTATTTATTTAGAACCAACTGTCATTTTACATACTTGTATCACCTCGCCCCATACATCTTTTCTCTAAAATCAGCTCCAAAAGGGAGCCAAGATCCTGTCTAATTCAGAGAAACCAGGCTGTGTAATTGTGTACTGAAATATCTTGTATGAAGTCTGGCGTTGAACAAGCACTTTAAACGTCTGTAGCCCTTAAAATGAGGCATAATACTCAGTTCTCCTGCTATTGTGCTGCAGCTGGAACCTATGGGCTCCATCCATCTGGGTTGCACTGTCATCTCAAAACTCTGGATACAGCTTTGCTGCAGTTTAACGAGTTGCCAGTTGTTTGTTGAGCTGCAGGAACTGACCAAATTTCATAGACATCCTTTTGGCTTAGACCCATGGTGAAGAGTTTAGCAGTGTACTGAGCAGTCCTTGCTTTCTTAAATAAGCTTGTAAATGAACAGGGCTTAACATTTCCTGGCATTTGTTTTAGTGCATTTCAAACCAGTGGGCTTGACTTTTATTTCCATGCACATTGTGGGGTCATGAACATGCTGTCAAAGGGTGTGGGAGATGATGAAATTCCAGTCTACTGGTTCAAAAGGAGCACCAGATGAAGACAATTCTTCAGGGAAAAGCTGAGCCTGGTTAAGTAAAAACTCCTCAGTGATAGTTTCAGGTGCACTATGACACACAGGCAAAGCTAATGCCTTCCACTGAATAGCTCTGGTTCCCCTCTATTGTACACAAAAGTAAACAAGAATTACATACCACACCTTCCTATTCTTATTCTTGGAGCTGATCTGATATCTTTGATGTTAGTTCACTTTTCTATTCTTCCTATTATTCTCGTTTTCCATTTTCCTTCTTCAGTCCTCTCAGTGTGTTGGCTTTTTTTCCCATTCTTTGTCCCTTTTTATTTCTGTTTCCTTAGGCCAGACACTCTAAGAGCTCAAGATAAACATTTCAGAGGATTGCTATCTGGGCAAGGCAAACCTTTTGTGGCCAGGAAAAACATTTCAGCTGTATGAAAATATTGTGGCTGAAACCATAGAACTAACAGGTGATGTTGTAGTGAAGAAATCACACGGATATTCTACACAAATATCAAATGCCAGGAAATGTAAATGAGTTATCTTTTTTGCAAGGTTAACTCAGATCACTGCTTATGTGGCACTTCTGCTCTGTGCTGATGGACTAGGGAGCTTCTCAACAGCTCCAGGACTTTGGATCACCTTGTATGGCCATTCTGAGGTTCCTGTATATTATCCTAAGCTTTCCTGGCAATGCAGTCCCTTTTGTGCTTGATGTCCCTTTTGTGCTTGGCGTCCCTTTCAAAGGTGCTACCGCAGGAGTCTTTTACACTTGTCAAAGCCCTGAAGCTGCCTCTGCTCAGCAAAGCACCCAGTCTCATGCCTGGGGTAATAAATTGATGCCATTGTAACCTCTGCTGTGCTGATTAGCCTATACCTCCTCCTCCTTTCTACTGGTTGTATTGATCTTAGCAGCTGAAGCAAGTGTTGCCTTTCAGAGTTGAACACTTGTCTCCATACTGACTGAAAGGAAACTTACATATGGAAAACAAGTATGTGCCATGCTGGAAGTAGTTAATTTCAGTGAACCTCTGGTTTATGACCACTCTACTTGTGCCCAGAAAGTTCAGGCAAGTTCTTCATCAGTAGTTTTCATATAAATTCATCTCAGTGCAGCTTTTCCAAGAGTTGTAACCCACTTCCCTGATGGATAGGGTGTGGATGTGGGTGCTTTCAATTGCCTGAGGCCAACTGAAGTGATCTAGAGTGAAAACAAAGGAACTGCTTTTATGCACTTATCTCTATTCTTATGAAAAGACCAACTTCATTTAGCTGTGTGCTTCAGTGTTATTCTGTATTTTCTCCCTGTCCACTTGCTTAATTAGGCCTATCAATATCTTCTCTCTGAAAAGCTCCCACCCATTAAATAGTTTGAAGTTCCAATTGCTGAAACATGTTCTGTGTTCAAAACAAGCCTGTGATACAAATAGGTCTGTTGTCATATGACGGTATAATCTTACCAAACAGTGCACTGACAGGATATAATAAGGATGTATACTTGTCTGTTCACATAAGAACTCTTCTTACTATCATTTTTTTTTTTAATAAGGAGGAGAGGTCATCAAAATTCAGCCCACGTTTTAGTTTGTCATAATCCTGATGAATTAGTATTTCGAAAAATATTTCTCGAAAAATATTTTTCTTCCTCGTACAACTTGGAAATAAAATACAAACAGTGAGGACTTGCTAGCATGATTTTCATCAGACTAAAAATAACTGGCAAAATCACTGATGAAAATAATTCAGGTCTGTGATGACCAACACCTCTAAATTTCTTAAGGTGGAAGTAGTGAAAGGAAATGAAAACAGATAGGTTGTCCACACACTGATTCTGTCTCTGGAGGAGCTGCTACCCAGGCTGCTGTGCCACTAAGCTTCAGAACAGTTGCCCATCCTGGTCACAGTTTATGAGAGCAAAGCTGTTTCAGCTTGCACACCTTATTCTAGCCCACCTCCGCAAAACAAGCTCTAGATGCAAAACTGAAGTTTTTCCTCTGACGCCTGAGCAAGAGCACGGCTAAGCCAGGAGGGATTTATTACAATTACACCGTAAATCACCTTCGATTGTTCCTCTTCTGTTGTGCCGCTGCCTGGCAGTCAGTTCTGCATCGGTGCCCCATTACTTTCAAAGGAGGCAGCAGAGTTGTACCTGAAGAGCTGCTGCCATCATCTCAGCCCTGCCTGACTTCAGGAGGGTTAGTGAACCTGGATAAGAGCTTTTTAGCTCATGCTTTGCGCTCTATTGTGCATCCTCTTCAGAGGAACTGGTGCGGATGGGTCCTGTGAGAGTTGTACATACCACTTCCCAATATACAATGCAGAAGTATTAGCCTCAAAGTGGTTATTGATATTATTTTCCCATGCAAAAGGCAAAGGCTTTCTGCTGCAAAGCACTTCCCTAGTGAGGCTGTTTCACTTCCAATCGTTCCTAACTACAAAACCTTTAGGTTGACCTTAGAGGGGGTTGGTATGTGAACATGTTTTTTTGGAGCAAGCAAACTCCAGAGAGGAAAATGTAAGAAATAACATATGGTGCCCAGAACACTTTCTGATCAAAAGTTTTTATTAATTAATTAAGTCTTGGGATTTAAACTTCAGCTCCAGTTTGCAACATGAACCGTGTGATTTCTGAACTGATTTTATTTCACTTCCTTTTGAAAATGTCAGTTATGGGGTAGGCAGTGTATGAGGTATTTCAAAGGAAATCTGCTAGGTGTAAAGTCCCTGAAGTATTCGGCTTAAAAGTTGTGCTTGGATACTGATATTGCAAATCACTGATGGAAATTCAGCCACAGAATTTGAATGACGAATGAGAATCAGAGCAGGTTTGAATGAGAATCAGAGCAGGTTTGTAATGGTCAGTGATAAACGCCGTGTCTCTTAAATGTCAGTCCTGTGCTTTGACTGTGGTGGTATCATCGTTTCTCTGTTCTGGTGATTAACTCGCAAAATATTACAGCATACAGAATACAGGCTTATTTTAAATCCTTCATAGATGTACGTTGTTTGTTTGCTTGTTTGTTTGTTTGCTTGTTTTTTTGTGGTGTGACGTAGGTACCTTTTAGGATCCAGTGAATCGTTTAAATCCCTAAAAAAAAAGCATTTCAAACCAATAAGCAAAATCAAACCTGAACGGCTTTTAACACAGACAGTGAAGAGGAGAGGGATCACAGTATGGGGGCTGACCCTTCAAGGACTGTGGCCATATGTATTTGTTTGGCTGGGAGTTTGGAAAATACCAGTGTGGTGAGGGTGAGGACAGTCTCTAAAAGCCTGTGTGGTTTTATTCCTGGCTTGTATGTTTTCACTGTGAATGAAAATACATCATGTGATTCAGTTTCTCTGAAGTGAGTGCAAAGGCCACAGGTGTCAGATTTGAGGGTGCTTTTTATTGCCACCTTAGATCCAGAAGCACTATGGAGATTGGGTAGGTGCTAGGGTAGGAACAGCTGTGCCTCTGACACTTCTCCACCCCATCTGCTTGCCAGGAAGACTTGATAGTAGGTGTCCACAGAAAGGAAAGTGGGTCTGAGAAGATCTTCTTGGACCAAAACTTCTCTGTAGCACAGGAAACATCTGGTTTCATCTTCTTTTTACTTATGCCCTGTGCTAAACCCTGAAGCTGTGAATGCTTATGCACATACTTAACTTTACTACTGTAAATAATTCCATTCAACTCAATAGGGTTATTCATAGTCAAGATGAGCATGTGTATTCAATGTTTGCAGGATCAGACAGTGCAGAAGCTGGCTGCTGCACCATTTAGGGCTGGTAATTCCACCCCTTAGGCCCTGGTGTCCTTGTATGGAATGATTTCATTTTATACTGACTTTGCTTCATTTTCCACATCAGCCCTCAGTATGTGTGCTATTAGTACATACCAGTGCTGAATGCTCCTGTCTTAGGTATTGCATGAAAAGAAAGCAACTTAAAACCGAATTAAATTAGATTCCTGTCCAGTGTGCTGCCCTGTTCTAAACCATTCAGAATATTTAATGCTGAAAACATCAATCTTCACTTTTGACAATGAAGCCTGCTTGATTTTTTTTCCTTTCTTTTAACTGTCTTGCATCATGTAAACAGCCAGAAACCACAGCAAAGGTTTGGGATGTGTAAATATCCCCAAAAGCAGCGCCCCTCACAAGGAGCTTGCAGTCAAGCATCAAATCGTGACAGTTTGAGAGGAGGCACACTGGATTTGGCCAAAAAGAAACCGAATGAAAACACAATGTGGATAAGGTGAAGCTTTAGAAAGTGCTTTGCATCAGGTTTAGATATGAAGAAAATGATGGTCATAGAAAACAGAGCTGCAGGGGACCCAGAGCAGTTCCTCATTATTGTCCCAATTGTTTTCATTTGTGATCTTCCAGAATGCTCAGAGTTCCCTCCAGTTTGACATTGTTTGCAGATGTAGGAAGTCCTTTCCAATTCAAAACTACATAGATTGACTAGCTGGCACCCTTAGAACACTCTTCTGAATGATACAGGTTGATATGCTTTCCAAATTGACTTTTTTTATTGATAACTCATTCTGAATATGTTTTTTCAATGATGGTTTGCTTCTGTCTTATTATTGTGGCTTGTCTGTGGAGACTGTTACATGATCCAGAGTCAAAGCCTTAAGAAGGCAACAATAGATTATATCTCTACTGGGTTTTGCTGCTTGCCTTAAAGGAAATTGACTAAAGTGACTTGTTACTGGCAGATCCCCGCTGATGTGTCCTTATCTTTGAGGTGCTTTTGTAAGACTTGACTGATTCATTCTGCTGTCTTTCCAAAAACTGAATCGTTGGGGCTAAGTGCTCTGTTATTTCTAGGATCCTCATTTCTCTCTATTTGTACAGATAAGCGCAGTTTTCACCCTTTATTGTTCATCAGAAGCCTCCCCTATCCTCCATAAATTCTCAGAGATAATTGCTAATGGCTCTGAAATAGCTTCAGGCAGTTCCTAAAAGTATTCTGGGACAAGCCAGGTTCAACTCAAACCCCTGGTATATTCTCTTTCTTTCCTTCTCTGCTTTGTTGATTATATTTTGTCTAATCCCAAATGATTAACAAGTGTCTGCTAAACAGATTAGCAGCCTGTAAATCAGTGTCACTGTAAAGGGTTTATGTTGTTGCTGGGTATAGGTAGCAAGTCAATAATATGCTGAACTAATAGAGAGGCCAAGTTGTTCTTGGAGATCTTTAGAAGCCTGAAAAAAACAGAGAATACTGAGTAGAAGTGATAGTGGAAGTGTTCAAGGTCAGGGATGTCACCCTTCAAACGTTTCTTCTTTTTTTCTCTTTTTCAAGATGATGTATAAAAGGTTATGTCTTCCTCTTCCTTTTGCTCATTGTCTTTCTAAAGAGGTTTATTTATAGCTTAATTAAAATCTGTATCTAACCCCCTATCATGAATATTTAGCCTGTTTTCTGTGGTCAGTTCTGGTGAAGGGGGCTTGGAAATCCAACATCTTTCAACAAAAACATATCCTGACATCACACCCTGGTTTCAGCTAACATGGGTTATTTACACTGCTAGCTTCCTAACAGTTAATTACAGTGCACGATCTTGTTACCAAGGATGCTGCTGCTCATTCATCTGTCTGCTAAACAAAGAGCTTTGTGGAGTTGTTTTGTTATTTTGTTTTTCACTTGGTTTGTTTCAGCATTGCTTTATACTGTCACTGTGTAATTTGTTCTGATTTATTCCATTATTAATTGCCCATGCCAGCTGCATTTTAGTGATTATTTTTAACAACAGGTATCTGAAGCACATGGGACTTTACCAAAGGATACAGAAGTCTAAGCATCTCAGGTACTAAGGTGTATTTGCAAAGCAGATACACCTTTATTTTACTGTTGAAAAGTTAGAAATGACTTCTCGACTAGAGTAATAAAGTTAATTAAAGACTAGGATAATTTTCTTCTCTGTGCATGCTTCCTGAACAGATGTAGTTTTCCATTGTAACTGAAGTGATTTATCAGTCGTTGATATGGAGAGAGTGTATGGGTGAACTATCTAATCAGAACACTGATAAACACCAAATACTGGAAAAAATGAAGAATGTATTTGTGAAAAGGGAGGGGAAATAATTTTCTGTTTCTTTATAGTTGAATTATCTTGACTATGGCCATTGTCAGCAGGTGAAAAGGTAACTGATTAGAGGAATGACATATTCTCCTCAGGTATTACAGAAAAAACTTAGTAGTACCTAAGTGGCTACAAGTCAGGTGAGCTACAGAATTTGAGTTTAATTAAATTTGTGTGCATTTTAATTTTTTTTTTTTTTTTAACAGCACAGTGAAATAATGCATTTAATGGATAAATTAATTTAATACATTCATCAGTGATGAGACAAAATGCCTGTTTTTACATGGTATAATCACAGTGACTGTGAAAATCCATGACAATTTAATATATTTTTAAAAGACAGAGTTCTCCAGACACACAGAGAAGTTGTCAGTATGGCAATCAATCAAATGCTGTACCATCCTCCTGCTGTTAACTCCAGGTAACAGTTAAGATCTACAAGATAAGGCTGAAAAGATGTCAATCAGTCTAGGAAAGAGAAAGCAGAAGAAAAATGAAAGAAGTCATCAAATACAGACAAGATGGAATCATTCCTTTTCCCTTTTGATGCTATGTTATCTGTGCATAGCACTTGGGTTTGCAGCAAATGATGTTTAGATTGAATTCTAGCAAGGCATTATTTAATAGCTGAGGTGGCACTCAGAAATTCTGCAACCTTTAGGGGCCAAGGGAAAAAAAACCCACCAAAACACTGTGTCAAGATTCATACAGGTACTGCTCCTAGGGCATGAGAGACACTTCTAGATGAGGTTCCTTCTGGACCTGTATTCTATGATTTCCTCTAAATGAGGCCCAACAAACCAGAGCCCCTTCAGGTATTTAGAACAGCAAGGGTTTGCAGAAATGCAGCAGCACACTGTGAAGCAAACCTGTCTGTGTGGGGAATCTCCAATTAGGTGGTTAAGCATTATCTGATCATCTCGAGTCTCAGGAACATGTATCACGTCACTGACAGTGAGGAAATAGGCATCCCATGAGAATTCCCCTGAAACCTGGGGAAAGATAACCAACCAACCAAATAAATAATTGCTGTTTTCCAGATCAGTATATTTTTAGGACTCCTACTGAAATTGGTAGGAGCACTTTGAAGCTTCATTAAAGAAAGAACTAATAAGATGATCTGCAAACAGCTAATCTTACCCATATGAGCATTGTGAAAGGTGCTGCCCATATTCCTCAGCACTTACCACTTTGGTACCTGGGTTGTGCTCATGTAGTTTTCCTTCATTAACGAGTCTCCTTCAGGGAGGAAAATTGCCAGTTCATCTGCATGATGCCTGGACTTGTTTCTGAGGCCTGAGCTCACAACTTGAGTGCTTTTGTTTGTGAAATCTGGAAGATAACATTGTATCTCCTCTCTCTGTGTTTGGTTCCAACAGGCAGAGGTGTGGAACCTGAAGAAAACCACAGAAAGAGAAATCTACATGCTCATGTTTGTAGATAAATGACCAGTGGAAAATATGTAACCTATGTATGGTAGGTTTCTTAACTTTTTAAATTTTAGTTCCATATGCTGTGAAAAACACTGTCATTTACACCATAAAAAGGAGAAAGACATTTTATGGTGACCAGTGATAATCTGCTTAATTTAGATTATTTTCTGAAGTCACAGCTTGTGATTTTGTAGAGAAATACTCTGTGTCTTCTTACTGTGGTATATGCTGTATTAATCCACAATGTTTTCAAATGGATTTTAATTACCTCAGAAGGAATAAAGGGTTTAAATTAAATTAATAGCAGCTGATACAGAGCTGTCAATATGTAAGGTGCTGCCTTGGCCAGCTATAATGAGAAGTCTAATAATTCTTCTCATCTCTCTTACTTCGTGAGTTCCATTAGTAGGAGACACAAACAAGAGAGACTCATACAATCATTTAGGTTGGAGAAGACCCTTAAGATCAAGTTCAACCATAGACCTAACACTGCCAAGTCAACCATTTCCCTAAGTGCCAGATCTTTTAAATACCTGCAGAGTTGGTGACTCAACCACTTCCCTGGGCAGCCAGTTCCAGTTCTTGATAACCCTTTTGGAGACATTGTAATGGGAAAGGTATTTCCTCCTCAGAATTCATAGAAGTCTGTAATAAACTGTGGTGCAGTTCAGGGCAAGAAGGCAGTTTACTGACCCATCTGTGTAGCACTGTCTGCTGGGGCACCTGAAGAGAAACATACCTGGGAATTGTCAGTGGTACCATCACACTGAGCAACTGTGGCCAGAACTGGTAGTGGGAAGGTGCTGCCAATGTCTCAGCTGCATGAGGCAGGTTGTATTCACTCAGTGAAGCCCCAGACATCTTCCATCACCTCACCTGTGCTCCAGTGAGGAGCCACTTGTGTTAGAAATTGCCACCTGCAAGGTGTTTACAAGTGCCAACTGCCTGCAAGTGTAACTAATTTATTTGCTACAGGAAAATTTAATGTGGCAAAAGAGGGCAAAGTGAAAAATCCAGATCAGATATTGGTAAGGATGTGTTTCTCAAATATGTGTTTAACAGCTGAGCTTGAATCACTTGATATTTGGTGAAGCTTAGTTTAGGATCCTCAAAACCAGACAGCTGCCCAAATTCCCTTAGATGAGGAATTCGGCATCTTAAAAGATACAGGGGTAAAATACTACTTGCAAGTACTGATAAATAATTTTCTTAGCCACTCTTTGTGGGTGATAGGAATGAAGGGGAAAGTTCACTGGGATGCTGGAGTATGAGTGAATGTGTTTGCTGTGTGTATTTGAATGAGCTGTTCTTGGCACAGCACTAAGCAGATCATGTTTTTACCTGCTCTCATGTTAAAAGTATCACTGGACTCAGCTAATTTTAAAAAAGATTTTTTAATTTAGTTTTATTTTCTTATGGGATCTTAAATATGAAAGCATGGTAACTCTGCAGCATCTGGTTTGAGTGCAGCTGTCTGCAGGAGGATCCTGCTTACATTACGCCAACCTGAGGGAGCTCTGTTTATGCCAAAAGTGACACTCTTTCCCAGGATTTTAACACAGAATTGCATCTTTTTTATGGCTTAAAGGTAAGAAAGTACTTTTAAGTGGGATGTAAAAACATTGTAGCAGTGCTTGTGTGTATGCTGGAGGAAGGGAGGGGTTTTTTGATGCTTGTCAAATATGCTTAAAGAAAAAGACCAAAGAATTATTTCTACAACTAGAACTAACTGTAAGAAAACTGTTGAGCATGGTTCCCAGTTCTGATTTTGCTTATTCGTGCTTATGTAAATCTGAATATCTTCACTGAAGCCACTGGAGCTGCACTGAATTAAGCGATTGCAGAATTTACATCAAATGGTCCCCAGAGCTGTTTGTGCTGCTGTAAGCAGTTACAATTCATAACACTAAATGAGCTAATATGTGTATGGGGCATCCTTTTTGGATAGTGTGAGATACAGAGAATGTCAGTCTAATTCTCATGAATGGAATTTTCTACAGCAGCACTGAAAAAACCTTATTTCCTCTTAGTGGAACTCGGTGATATAGGAAATTCACTTGTAGATAAAAAAAGATAACATTCTTCATTGGTATCTGGTGATATTCTTGTGATCTTTTTACAGTCCTCAATTAAAATAAAGCTGACAATCTTTCCAGTGTCAGCCAAAATAGGCCCAATGTTAAGAGGCCATGTTACTGCAAAACTGGCTTTTTCTCTTTCTGGTCTGAGGAGCAGAAACAATATTTTATTTGGATTGCCCTGTCTCTGGGGAAATAATAACTTGCACATGCACCCTTTGAACTCGTTAGGCATTTGATGCAATGTTTTGGTAAACTGTGTTCCGTGCAAAGCATCAGATTTACTGTATCAAATGTTGGATGGGATTAGTTTGATCAGAGAGTTTTCCTTAGGCAACAGCTAACCACAAAGCTAAAGGAAATCAAAGCAAGAATCGAAATGTTTTATGGAAAGTCATCAGTCTTTTCTCCCTTCCATCCCCTCTCTTGTTCTCCCATTAACAGATGTTAGTAATTCATTACTGTAGTGAGTCTTCAGTCACCTATCCTTCAGCTTCAAGCAGCATCACTACATTGCCAATGTTTTCATTTCTAGGGGAAAAAAAAATTGCTTTAAATACAAGTCTGCTGCTTATTTTTCCTGTTCCTTCATTAAAATAGTGTAATGGGTGCCCAGTACTGTTTTTGTCAGGAGTGTTAAACTAATAAAAGGTGTTACAGTTGCTTGCACTTCTGAGATTCAAAATGTATACTTAGCATATCCAACACTTAGTGTGTGAAGGTGCCATATAAACCAATTTATTTATTGTATTAAAAACAACGATACTGGTATTTAACCATGAGGTAGGAGGATGGATATCCTCCAGATACAGATGTATCTACTGGCTAAATTGGAAAATAGTTAAGCTTTACTAACTACTTACCGGAAAATAAATTTCAGTGTAAATACTCTAATGGGTGTAGAAAGTTCATTGTTGGTCAGATTAATTTTTCACCAATAATATCCTTTGAAAGAAAAGCAGAAAGATAATTCCTGGCCTGAAGTTTTGATAAGGATTTATTAAATTACTTCTATTTCTACAAAGCTGTTCCAATAAGTTAACATAAGAAGCAAACATTATAGGCACAGCAGTCAATAAACAGAAGGGTGGATTCAACCTATCAGCAGTGGCTTGTGTGACAGGCTCAGGCTGCCAGCGTGGAGAGATGTACTTTGGTACAACATGGAACAGTGAATGCAAATCAATCTCTGCTCGTGGAAGCAAAAAGAGAGGCTATAATGCTTAGCCTAATTCCAGATAGATGAGCTCAGGCCAACTGTTCGATTTCTTTATGCCTCTCACCAGTCTTGGCCAACATAACTGAAGCCAGGTCTGGCACTAAAAGCTACGCTGGTTGCTGGCCTTTGGCCACTTCACTGTTATGTTTGTGCTCGGGAGCTTTGTGATATGTCATTATTATGAGAGACTCCAAGCACAAAATAAACAAGGCACTGTGAAAAGCATCCTGCCAGTGTCCAAAGTACTGTTCTCTAGGTCACTTTTCCTGTGCTCCATGTCCTACAGCCACTGTACTGAAGGTCAGGTTTCCATGTTTTTCATTGCAATAATAATTTTCTGTTCCATAAATTTATTACCATTTTAAAACAATCTACTATTGCTGCTCTGTCACCTTGCCATCTTTCCATTAAAATCATGTCTCTTAGGACTGCCTTTATTATAGGGACAGTTAAGGAGAGGGACTAGAGCTTTTGTGACTGCATGTCAAATGGCTACATGCTGCTGGGAAGTAGTCCAGGTGCTCATCAGGAATGATAGGAGTAGCAGCAGAACTTAAGGTTTTGAGGAGCTGTTTATTTGAAGAAAGAAAAATTGATTTGTAATAATAGTCTGGAAGCTTGAAATCCTGGAAAGCTCTTGATTAGTGAGTTATGGCTTTTAAAATTAATATTTAAGGGAGAGGGGACATTGTCCACGTGGGAATTATGCCCTTCAGTTGGAGGTGGTAATTCTAGATTTTGTGCCAAAAATAAGAAGGGCTTCTGAAATAATGTTTTTCCTGGTGGGCCAGCTGAACTCAGTCCTGCTTCCTTGGCCGCATGTGACCTCATCTCAGAGCTGCAAGCAGAGACCTCTTCCTCAGACTGACACACTTCCATTGATATCACTACAGTGTGAGGAGCAACTCCAAAGGCTTTGTCCTCACAACCTTCCTTGGCTCCTAGACACATGGATTGGATAGGAGCAAGGATGGATTTCATGACTACCTAAACAGGCACAGGGGATTGAGTTTGATAGCTTGACAGACCTCTAATTGGGCTTTATTTTACTATATATATATTTTTTTTTTTTTTTTCCACATGTATGGGGAAATGTTGTGATGGGGAGAATGGCCAAAATGTCAGGATATTTACTGGGAATATTTCAACAGCCTTTGTAGCTGCAGGAACACATTCAGTACTTTAAAACTGGGTGAGGCTTGAAAAGATAACTTAAACTATGTCCTATAGGATTCTAATAAGCTGCTGTTTGTGCACTAGCTCAAATATTTGTCCTTGTAAATATAGTGGCAAGATGCTAACTTTTGACCTGTGATATTTGATTGTATCTTAAAAAAGAAAAAAAAAAAAGTTTAGCAGTAACAAATCAGAAAATATTTAATAATACATTTAAAAATTATCAATTCTTATCTATTATTTTATCT
>JAOEGS010017680.1:14880-29138 GCA_025447755.1 Corythornis vintsioides
ATAAAACAATAAAAAAAGAAAACTTTCTAGGTATTGACTTCCTCTGAATCAGTCAGTTTGGTTCAGGTACAGTGCAGCTAAGAAGGTAAGATATATAGCACCATGAGCACCAATTTACCGTGGACTGAGGAGTCATTGGCTTTGCAAGTGTCTGGAAGATTTCATCTTGCATTCTGAAAGATGTTTGAATGAGGTCAAATGAGGTAATGTATTTTCTAGTTACCTGTGCACATCTCACACCTCAAAAAGCAGGGGGTTGTAGACTGCAGACTTACTGAGAAAAGTGTGTGCCATGGAGTCATTTGAACTGTCTTCCCTTGCTCCTACTGTACCCCTTTCAAAGTCTAGGTTTAAAGCTAAGGGCAGAGTTATTCCTGTTGTACAGTAAGTCTTTATTCTCTCCTTAATACATACTTGCTCAGGGATAATCCCTCAAATCCATTCTTGGAGGGCACTGTCAACATTTGTCCTCTTGAGCCTTACGAAGCATAAGTGACAACACTGGAGTGGCATCATTCCCAAGTTTGTCAAGGAATTTTCTACTCTGGAGGGGAACAGCCTGGATTATGTTTTCTGTCAGGGTCTTGCTGTGCCTTTGCCTAGTGTGTTTCTCAGCAGAGCCCATTTCTGCTTCCTATGCTGCAGCAGCCACATAAATGTGTCCTGCAGTAGGATGTAAGAGGCAATGCAAGCCCACAGGACTAAGGGATCCAATAATCCTTTCCCACAGAGCAATACAGTTTTGAGCTGGAGATTTTACATGGCAAGGTGGACTAAGAAATGGGCTTTGCAGAAAAGAGTGGCAACTCTGCCTTTTGGGTTCCTGTGTGGTGGAGTTCTAGGAAGCAACTGGAGTAGATTCCACCTCAAGAACAAAGACACTGTGGGATAGTTGCTGGAGGATTGTTCTCATCAGGACCAGTCATGTATACCTGTGCTGGCAATCTGCTGGCAAAGTATGTCCAAAAAGTACTTAGTTTCTGCTGTCTCATTTTAGTAACACAGTCCAGAGTTTGTTACCAGGAGTCATGTTTAGGCCTGTTAAACAAAAGTAATTTGGGCTGCTGGAGATTTATAGTATGTATCTTGCTTGAGGATGGTAGGAAGGATAGAAGGAATGGCCTTTGATTTGTCCCTACCTCACCGCCTGAAAGAAAAACCTTGTTGGTAGTGCTGAGTCACCTCCCTTTCATCCTATGAACTTGGTGTTTTTGAGGAATCTCTACGTTAGCAAGAAGACAATAAGAAGCAGCCTCAAGTTGTGCCAGGGGAGGTTTAGGTTGGGTATTATGAAAAAATTCTTCACAGAAAGGGTTGTAAAGCACTGGCACAGGCTGCCAAGGGAAGTGGTTGGAGTCACCACCCCTAGAGGTATTTAAATGACATGGAGATGTGGTGCTGAGGGACATGGTTTAGTGGTGACCTGGCAGTGCTGGGTTAACGGTTGGACTTAATGATCCTGAAGGTCTCCAAAATAATTCTGATTCTATTTGAAATAGCATGGGAGGCAGTGAAGCATCTTGTAGCAGCTGAATGCAGGCAACATATAGGGCTCTTTTCACCAAAGATGAAAAATATGGACTTATTTTGCTAGAATCAGGCTGAAAGTGGGCTCAAGGTTAGAGCAAGTGTCTAAAGACAGTGGAAGAGCTGCTGTCTGTGGCACTTAACATGCCAGGAAAAGCAGAATCCCTCCTCTCTTCCATAGTAAGACCTGCTGGCTTGGGTCACCTAGCTGCTCCTGAAGGCAGCTGTAGTGGCTAGACTGGCTTTTCATTACAGAACATCATTTCTCTCTGCTTAACCTCACAATAATCTGTATGTTTCTCTCCTTCACACTAGATTGAAGCATCTATACTGTATTTGTACAGATTCTAGCACAGACATAGCCAGTACCCCAAAGAATAATGTAAATTTGGCCTAGACATCTTGAGAGGGCAGTGATATAATAAACCACTTTGAGGTATTTTGAGTGCAGCTTCTAAGAGGGAAAATCCTTTCCCACTGTAGCCAGAGGGAATGTGTAGTAGCCAGAAACGTTCGATTATTGTTCTGAGATGTGGTGAAATTTATCATCTCTGTTGCAATGCTGTCCTCTTTTAATGGAGCCATTTTCAGCCATTCTGGGTCTTCTCTACAAATACTATTGGCAAAATAAATGTATTTTAACTAAAAGCTGAGAAGAGGGAAAGCCAGATGTGCTCTTGAAAGCTAATCGTTCTGGCTCTAGAAGGAATTGTTTTCTAAATAACCTAAGTCCTTGCAGTCTGTTCTTACTAGTGCCAGAGTTCTTTGAGGACTTATTCTAAATTCTAGTCCTCAGCAAAGTAAGCTTTCCTGAAGCCAAGTATTAGAGTTAACCTTCAAGCTTTATTTTTATCTACAGTTTTCTTGGCAAATTACGAAGCTTACGTTTGGCATTTTATTTCCCTCTACAATCTTCTATCTTTGGTTTGTGTTACACTTTGCAGAACTTAGGGTTTATACAGAGTTTTGAGTGGGTGATATAAATTCAAATAAGTTTCTATATAACCTAATTAAGAAGCCCCCCAAAAAAAGAAAGCTATACCTAGTATTGGAGGACTTGTGCAGAGCTTTGCTGAACTGATGTTTGTGTTGAATGAACAACTCATTTTTCTTTCAAATGAAACTGTAATAGAGAAGAAGGTGGAGAGCAAATTTCTCACTGAAATGCAATACAATAGCAACACTTAAATACCTTGGAGGATCTGAGACAAGAGGCTAAAGTAGGGGCCCTAACATTGTAATTATTCTGTACTTTTCTTTGAGAAATCAAATCCAAAAATGTTGTTTTTAAAGACAATTTTGGTATGCTAGATTTCTGGAATGTGTTTCTCTGCAGCTATCATAGTAATTTTATATTACATAGAGCAAAAAATATGTGTAATGATTGCAAGGTTGTATGTTCTTTTGTACCTTGAAATTAGGGAACAAAAATATATGTTACAACCAACTACTAAGTCAGAACTGAAAGTGTAAAACAGATTTCTCTTACCTGCTGTTATAAATGGGTATTTTTCTCACAGCTTAAGCAGGACTGATTATAAATGAAACTGTCAAAAACACTCCACACCACACAGTTAAGGGTAAAAAGAAATGTCTGTGTATGTTTTTACTTTGGAAAAACAATAAAAATAAAAGCTTAAGAAAAATGCTGATGGGGGGAATGCCAAACCATTGACAGTGCCTGTTGCCTTCAAAGTTCAGCAGAGTGGTGGCAGCTTTAAACTGGGAAGTCTCACGTGGGTTTGTTAACCAGGCTTCTAGCACTGGTTTAGATACAGAAATTGGGAAGGAATAAAATAAGAACTATTTCTTGGATATAAATGCAAACCCCATAAAAGGAAAAGAAGAGTCTTAAAATGTCAGCAACTGTTGGAGGGTATATTTATATGGATTATTTCTCACCAGGGTGATTAGACCCAGCAGAGTGCCATGCTACTGTGCCAACTTGGTTCCCAGTTCAGAATATCATGTCTGGTCAGATTTTATTTCCATCTCTCCCTGCACACTTTTGAGGTGATGTGCTGCTTAGGCTGTACATGGACTGCTTGACACAGATGCAGTCAAGCCAGGGAAGCCAAAATGATTTACACAAACTGCAAATCTTTAATAAGGGATACTTCTGCTCAGAGTATATCTTGTTCAGGGAAGCATGAAACAGCAAAGACTGTATTTGGCTTTTCTCTGCTCCTACATTCAGGCCAAGATGTTCTGATGTTAGACATATTTAGTATGGGTCTTTATATTCAAATACTCTTGAAGTACTAGAACCATAAATATGGGAAAAAAACAACCAAACAAAAACTGGAGATGGATTAAAGTTTTCATTTTGTGAATTCAGAGGAAGAAAATCCAAGAAAGTCTTTATTTTTTATGTCTAAATTTTCATATGGATAGATGCCAATTTATCTTCTGACCTGTCCCCACAGTAATATAAATCAATCAAAAAAATAGACACTTTTTAGATAAACTAATTGTATTTTGCTAGAAGTAAAAATCCATGTAATTTGGCTATAGGCATTTTAATCCTTTGTTAGTCAAATACATTAGCAAACTTTTGGTGAACCTCTAGATTTTTTTTCCCCCAATATTGGCCTTTAATTTGACAGACAAACTGTTTTGCAATAGTCTCTAAATTAAGGTGAAGTCCATAATTCATATCTGAAACTCTTAAATACAGCTTCTCCATAATTGGAAATTCAGTGCCTAGACTGTCAGGGATGCAGCTATTTGTATCTTGCCAAAAACAACTTGGTGGTTCACAATCACAGGGAAAAACTTCACTTCCCAGCTTGCTGATGGGATGTAATCCAAGTCCTCCTCCTCAGTTAACAGGGTGCTGAGAAACATGTGTTCCATTTGTTGGGAGAGCAATTGTCCTGGTATAGCATTTACTTACAATTCAGTACTTTCATAAATATTGTAAGTACTTGGGTCCTATAGCACAGAAAGTGCAGGTAGCAGTTTCCATTTTCACTCTGAGAGCCTGGGGCCATCACTTCTAAGCACACTGCCAGCTCACTCCATAAATCCTCGACCAGAGTGCAGGAAATTTAGGAGTGGAGACAGGTCATGCTGTATCTTGCTTTCATTAGCTGGCCATTCTCACTTCTAGCTGCTTTCTTCTTGCTCTAACCCTCATAGCTTCTTTGCCTGAAGTTCCCTAATGGGTGGGATTTGTGCACAGCGCTCTCCAGACTGGAAATAGAATAAGACATTAGAAGAGGAAGCACATGCTTGGAAGAATCCTGAAGGACAAGAACAAGAATGCACTTTCACAGTGTTTCAGGAAAATACTAATTAAAAAAACCTGTTTTTTCTAGACTCTTTTGTGGACAATCTACCTCCTAGATAATCTAGATAAATGCTTCTACATTGAGAAAAAGATACAATAGATGAGGTTACAAGGATCTGGGAAGTATTTGTTTTGTGTTACCTGTTGGTGATTTGTGAGTTGTCTTTGCTAAGAAAAACATTCAGAGGGATGGTAATCTCTGGATTTGTGCTGTAATCTCTTCATCTCCTAAACAATGCATCTAAATTTGCCATCTTCTCTGCTTCCTTAGAGTTGAGAATCTTAATGTAGTTGGTATTTATTCATTAGAAGTTTCACATAGGAGACTTGAGCTTTCTAGATAGTTTTTCACACAGGGGATTTTGACAACAGTCCCCTCATGAGGAGGTTATAATGTCAGTAATTGCTAAGCTGATTTGCATTAGGGAATAGATATAGCTCATTAGCAGCACTGTCATCTTAAAGTTAATTACTGCATAACAAAACGTGGGATGTAAATTTGAGTTGTAAATAAATGTTCCTTATATTCATATTCATCTAATCAGAGATAGTGGGAATGAATATCTCTGCAATAAGTATTTATCTGAAGCATAGTAGGCCACCCATTTAATCCCCCAAATATTACAAAGCTGGTCCTAGTGGGATGTGTAACCTCATTTGCATCAATCACATCCTTCATCAACATTTCTCACTGTCCTTTCCATGCTGTGTTAGAAACAACAGTCAAATCTGTTCTCTCTGGAGGCCAGGAGTGAGAAAGTTGCCTCCCTGTTTTAACAGTGTAGCCTTGCCAAATCCAGTCTTATGGCTTAATTCCCCTTCAGAGAATAGAAATATGTAGGGTTATGCTTGAACATAAGAGTTGGAAAAGGTGAATGTTGATAAATTTGATAATATTCAGTAAAACCCTTAAGTTTCAATCTGTAATTAGATCATATTTTATTATAATTTAATATGATGGTTTGGGGTTGTTTTAATATTAAAAGGTTATAACCTGGTTATGTTACTTTTTTCTGTCCCTGAGTACCTTACTTCTCAAGAGCTGAAACTTCTCAAATATAGAAGGAAAATACTTGAAGTAATGCTTTTTGGCTATGTTGTTGGTCAGAAACTTTGTTTGGTTGCTCATTTAAATCTTAGAACATAGTAAAGATACTTCTTTTGGGAAGATAGTGATTGCATAAATACAGTGTCTTTTTTTTTTTTTCTAATTTGCATAGTTTAATAAACAACAATTAAACTACTGATGGTGTACTGAGTAAAGAAGGGTTCTATTGGTAAAAAGCTAAAAAAACACTCACTTTATGTTTAAACTTATTATTGAAAAAAATGGAAAATAATATTAATGCAGATGATGTTACAACTGCAACTGTTTTTAAAGGCATAGTCACTAGATCCTGGGTGAAGACCTTGTGGTATGACATTGTGAAATAGAAATGCCAACTCTGAAGGCATTTTGTATGTAGATAATTGGCATGTAGTTAATTGGGCGTTTTGGAACTGAGTCCAGAGGGTGTCCAAACTCATTTAGAAGCTGGCATTTCATCACAACAGGTATGATTAAACTCCCTGGGGTGATGGAAGAGAAATTGTGTGGGAAGAATATGATCATCTCAAGAGCCTTATGGGAAAAGAGATTTTGTGTCCCATATTGCACAATTGACTTCAGCTATCTGGAACCCAGGATATATGAATATATATATATATACGTATTAATGTTAATTTGCTATCTTCCTTCTGTGCATGTGAAAATTTTTTACAGAAGTTGACTAACCTTTAATATTCTTCCTTGGCTGAAGAACAGGCTAAAGGTTAAACTCAGGGCTTCAGGCAAAGTGGTGCTATAATAAAAGGTGCTGATTGTTCTGGCCAATTGAAGGCCTTCATAAGTGAGGTTAAAATATTACACTCAGAGCTTATATGGGTAGCAAGGAATGAGTGCAGATGTGAAATGTGTGAGATCACAGGATTGGAAAGAATTTACAAAGCTTCTCTTGGAAAAGTCCTCTCCTACTGCAGGCATTTACATGCTGAAATCCTTAATGACTACTTCAATGTCTATCTTACACTAAGTAGTTTATTGCTTTCTCAAGGTTGCCTTAGACCTGTTGTAAAAGGGTGCCCTAGACCTTCATTATTCTGGTGTCTAGAAACTTTTTTTCAGCCTAAATTGTGCCAGTGCTGTCTTTTAAGTGAAACAACTGTTCTTTTCTTTGTCCAAGGGAAAAAGTAACTATGACATAGAGCTAAACAATATGAAGGTGGAATTTCAGGAAGGCCTCTTATAGTAAACCAGCCAAGGTGATGCTGAGTTGGCACCTTGATCCAGTGAGTGTTAAATTATTGTCTGACAATTAATTTCACCAATTAGCTTTATAAAGGGCCAAAATTTCTTACATTTTAGATGCTGCACTCAAGCTGGATGAGAGAAAACAAAAACCAACATAAATTTGTGTTAAAAATCAGCTGCCTATAGTTTTACATGTATAGAAATTTAACTGAAATTTGAAGTCTGCTGCTGCTACTGGTGATTGCCAAATTCCTTATTTTTGTTACTGTACTTGGACAAGGTAGGTACTGTGTATGAATAAAGTGTACTGAAGAGGAGTAAATAGCAATAGATAGACACATAATCTAATTGGCAGTTTTTAAGGGACCTTTCATACTATCTGATCATGACTTCTAAAGTGGCCAGGTTCTATTACACTGAAGCTAGTAAATCTCCTTCTGTCAGAGGTCTGTACTGATTTTAGTATTGTGACATAGCAAAAAATTATTAAGCAGTATATTCTTTTTTTTTTTAAGACAAACTGAAACAAAATTCCTGAGACTAAAAACTCCTTTTGAATGCTGAACAGCTCAAACACATATCCATTAAAAAAAATGTATTCTTCTTCTTCTTTATGTACAGATAAAAAAGAAATATAATACAATATTCTAAAAACCAGGAGAATAGAGAGAAAATGATGTGGAAGTGATTTTATTTCCTAAGCAACCTGTCTTGACTTGCTGTATACCTTTCAAATCTACTTTACTCATCTGAACCTGTACTCATTCAAGCTTCTAAATGTAATGATGGTGACATCACTGTTTTGTTTACACTGAAATCTTTTTTGAGGGCATCACAACAGAAGTGGTTTTAGAAGAGGTATTGATTACGCCTCAACTTTGGAATTTGGTAATTTTGGTATACCTCAAACATGCTGCACTTGTCCTCTAGTCTGCTTTTTTTCTGAGCTTTAGATTATGAACTCCTCAGGCCTGTGATTATTTCTTCACAAGCATTTAAAAACCACATAGGACAATAAATCTTGTGGCAAGAAACAAGAATAACTTTGATCCCTGACCATATTAATATAGAACACAATTTAGTCACAATTTTGCTTTTAATATTACACCCACAAACTGTGCAGAGACAAGCACTCAACACTTACATATCTTAGCCTGGGATCAGCCAGAAGGCAGGTTGCTATTAGTTTTGATTTGACCCTGTTGTTCCTGTGCCTTATGAGGCATTCATTTACAAAGTTGCTTCAGTATGTTTGTTTTTACAAGACCATTCTTACTGCAAAAAGTACATAAAATATCACTGTATTTACTTGGTGAGCAACTTCTCAGTGTTTTGACTTAGTTGTGCAGACTCAGGATTTATTAATTACTTTATTATTTACTGTTCTGTGGTGAAAATATTTTTTTCTTTGGTGCTTTTTAGTAGTTTTCAGTTTTATGTGTCTGGTTGTTTTGTAAACACTGACTTTCATGGTAACTTTCACAAGGAGGGGAAAGGGATATGTATCTTTTTCTTTTTGGTTAGCCAAACACACTGTTGGGAGCTTCAATCAACCTTCAGTATCCAAATTTAGACATCTGTAATTGCTATTTTTTTAAGTATTAGCTCTTTTATGACACATCTTTAAAATGCAACATATTTATTTGCAAACATCTTTGGCTTTTTTTTCCTGTTTGCCATACCTGGCAAATACTCTTTACATAGAATATAAAAAGTATACAGTTTAGTTGACCATGCAGGAAGAAGTTTCCTTTTAAAATGGTGATGTAGAAAGTACATTAACAGAGGCTCCAAGACTCAGTTTTTCTGGTGTACTCTGCCTCTTAGCAGAGACTCCTCTCCCTAGATGTTTTTGTCTTTCAGAGCATTAGGCCACCACTTGCCTTTTGCAGCTCTAATTTATTTCTTTCCTCTCCCTTTCTTTCCTCATCTGATACTTAACTTTCTGATACCTAAGAGATCAGTATTGTTCTCTCCAAGCCTGTTCCACTTCTTTGCTTGGAGAAAGTCTTCTCACCTTGCACTATTATTTGTGTCTCTTTGCCCTCATCTCTTCTGTTTGATTTTTGTTACTCCTATTTAGATGTTCTTTGTCCTAGCTCCTATAGGAACCGGTTGTTTGCACATTGTGTCCCCCTCCTCCTCACACAGAGATTTCATTTCCTGAATTTCTGTTTGCTTTTGCCAGCATCAGATGCTCTAATGAGAAGGAAGGGCCTTTATCTTTCCTCCTCAGCTCCTCTCTTCCTTTCTCTTTCCATTGCTGCCTGCTCAGTCTGATGCTCTGTCCTAGCCATGGAAATGATTTCTGCTTTCCCTGTAGGAAAGAAGTAACAAAGACTATGGAATACTCACTACTGGCATTTTCTTCCTTCACCATTCTTTGGGCTCTTCTTAGGGGCACTACTGTTGCTGAAATAATCTCTTGGGATTAACTGCACCACGTACTCCCCACAATTAAAGTTGCCAATTATTTAATTAATGATTTTGTGGCAGTCTGTAAAAACTTCTGGTATTTAGGCAAAATCCTTAAGGAAGTTTACTTCAGTAGAGGTAATGGCTATTGCAGTTATCCCATCAAATGCCAGCTTTTCATCCTGCTCGTGCAGTGTGTGGTATCTTCCTGCCAAAGGTCACGTTTGCCAGAGCAGCTGATGGCTGGAGAGGATCAGATGCTGGTCTCAGGCTGGATGGAAAGTGCTTTTATTAGACCTAACTTCCTTCCTTTGAGATCTGTAAGTGATTTATAGTTGGCAAGAAATTAAACAACAGGATAGTAAGGTGTAAAGCTGATATTGATGGCTCTGCCTCGAGGAGACAAGCAATTTCTGTAACAGAGATTGGCTGATATAGCAATTTCTGCCTCTTTCATGCATGTCCAAGAATATGGGGATGGGGGTAAGAAAGGGGCAAAGAGAAAAAGCACTGTCAGGTCACTCTTGGTGGACCCAGGTACATAATCTTACTAAAAATACTGATGATCCATTTCTTTGGTGCCACACGAGCCCTATCCATCTCCTTTCATATGTCATCTAGTATGTTGCACTTATGCTCACATGTACAAAGCTGGTGCATTTCTGTTTCAAAGATGTTTTTGGGAAAGGTAGAATATGAATCTTATGAAATTCTGGCCAACTTGATGTGCACAGAGGCATCACTTTCTTTTCACTAGGCCAGCATGGCATGGGGAAGCTAGGTTGGCTTTTTCTGCTATAGTTATACATACTGTGACCAGATGGAATGCAGTGAGCAAACAAGTTTTTCAGCTCAGCAAATGACTGGGTGTTCACCTGGAGATCTTGTTCTCACTACAGTGTGCCAAAGGAAGCGAGATGAATGAATGGTGGGCCCTACTGCACCTTGCTTTGTCTGTTGGGTATTCTCTGATGCCAGAGAAAAGACTGCTGGAGCATCTCATCAGAGATTAAGAGGAGAATGGAAAAAGAACATCCTTTAGCGATGAAATCTAACTGACATTCATGTCAGGAGGCTCCTTTTTGGTGGATGAAATATTCTTCTCACTCTGGCTGAGTCTTTAGAAACACTGTCTGCTGTCCCCTGAGGAACCTCACCAAATACTGCAGTTTACTGCACATTATGGGAAATCCTTACTTTAGATATTACTGTTCTCTGGAATGAGTCCTCAGAGACTATTTAGCACTAATTACGTGAAACCTGGAGTTAAATCCACCCCCATTATATCCATGCTGTCTAGTGCTAGATCATTTTCAATGGTTTATCTGAGTTGAAACTCTACCAGTACTGTTCCTGGGAGAGGAAAGGACACACTCCACACTTCACAGTTAAACTGCAGGGGTACCAAGGCACTTGATATCATGGTTATTATTTTTGTGGTGGTTGTGCATAGTGCTTAATGTATATCTATTATCTGTTCAAACTCAGCTGAGACCTTATCCAGGTAGTAATCTTTGATTGAGGAGTGTGTTAAGATTGCTCCCCGTTCAGTTCCATGCAGCTTGGCTTATTTAATCTCTTCAGTACAGCTAGGCAGGTGTAGCTTACACTAATGATATGTCCCTCAAAGTACAGGTTATAGTGACCCAGTGCAGACCCATGCCAAGTCATTCATTTGAAAGCTTCTTCCAAGTTTTATGGGTCAAGAGCTCTGGCCACATGGCCAAGATTGCATTTGTGCCCAGTGCCATCCAGCAGTGTGTGCACCTGCTGTTTCTTCCAGGATGTCTGTGCCTGTTCAGAGAAACAGGGAACTATTTTCATCTGCAGTCTGATCTGTCTCTGCCAGTGCCTTTCCTGAAAAGCATAGAGAGGACTATTGGTCACCAGCCAGGCCTTCTTACCCACGCTCAGGCAAAGGTTCAGAACCTTTTGCTATCCTGTGGCCAGCCTCCAAAGCAAGCGGGTCTCTCAAGCTGCACTAAGCCTCTGGCTGGTAGGAGAGGCCTGGTTTGCCTCCACAGCCAGGTTTACATTTTTGCTTCCAGGCTCTGCACAGCCTCCTTTTACAGTGTTCTTAGTCCAGCATGGTGTTTGCTGATGCATTCATTTCCTACTACCAAAGCTGCTGATAAAACCATCAGCTCTCCTGGCTCTATGTGACAGGGCTTGTTTGAGACCCTAACTCTGATCCCTTTGCCCTGATCTGTCTCAACCATGTTATTTCTGCATCAGCCAGCCAGCCTGATCCTGGAATCTCTGGGCCTCTCTTCAAGTGACCCATCCAGACTTCATCACTTTGAGAAGAGGAGCTGGGGCTGGGCCAGCAGTGAAATCACTGGTGTTTTCTTCCTGACCCTTCTGAGACATTTGGGAGTTCACACGCTGCGTGTAACAAGCACAAAGCCCAAACCACCCTGAAAATGATGCAAGGTACTGGCTGTTATACAAGTTGTGGAACTGTGTGGCATCCTTGTCCTACTGATGCACATCAACTCCTTCATTTACAGCATTAGAGCATCACTGACAAGTTGGTCTAAAGTTCTGGCCAAATAATAGCCGTGCAAGGTGGAAAAAGGGGGCCATAGCAAACAAGTGCCCCTCAGACTGCAGTGGATGTAATTGGGAGAAGCCCCAGGGTCATGTAAGCACTTTATGGAGCTGAGGAAGCCTGAAGGGATGGTTTTTGCTGTCTATGTGCAAGTTCAGTCCTATGAGAACAAGGTGTTTTAGAAATGAACATGTTCAAGGAGGGTGGAATTGTAACAGAGGCAGACAAGGTGAAAATTATCTCCTCTAGACAAGTGTAAACAGATGTTTCTTTCTAAAAACTTTTACCGGAGCAAGCTTTCCAGGGCCAGCCAAAAGCACAACCTTGACACTACCCCCGCAGCCTCTGGAATAAAGGATTGTTGGAATATTTATACAAGGGCGAGTAATATTTTTGGAAATGACTGAATTATTTTGGTTACTTAAAAAAAAATAAAATCAGCCCGAGGCAGGCACCTGGCGTGGAAAATTTCAGCTTGCGTGGTGAAAGCTTGGCAGAAGTTCCCAGCAAGTCAGAAGAAGGGGAACCACGCGAGGGAAGCGTCAAGCAGCCGTCATCCCCGGCTGCGTTCCCGCTCTCCTTCCAGGGGGCTGGGAGCGGAGCCTTTTCTCGCCCACCCCGGGTGACCGGCACCCCCTGGGCGGCGGTAACCGGGGGTGAGGGGGGCCCGCCACGCGGCTCCGCGTGGGACCGCGGTCCCCGCCCTCCGCGCCGCGCCAGCCCCCGGGGGGCCTCGGCGGGCGGGGGCGTCGGCGCGCCAGGAGCTGCGCTCGCTCCCATTGGCTGCTGCCGCCGCCGGTCGCCAGCGGGGCGGGGGGAGCGAGCGCGCCGAGTCGGTTTGGGCTCAGCCCCCGGCGCGGCGGAGTAGTCGTAGCCGCCCCGTCCGGAGGGCACCGAGCTCTGCCGCCCGTCTCCGCCAGGCAGCCGTACGGCTTCTGTGTCGCGTCCCTCTCTCTCTCTCTGTCGGGCGAATCTCGGCGGAGCCGCGATGGAAGAGGAGCGGGCGGGCGAGCAGATGAGACCGTTGCTTACCACGGTAACGCGGAGTAGGATGCGATGGTGGAGCGGGGGGGAATGGACGACGGGGTGTGTGTGTGTGCACAAAGGGCCGCCGCGGGGTAGGGCCGCCCGCCTTGTGTGCGGTGCTGTCCCGCTCCCCTTTTTTGTCCAGGGGGACGGGGACACGCGTGGCAGGGTGCGGCGGGGACCCTCCGCCGGCTCCCCCACCACCTCTCGGGACGCGGAAGCGGAGCCGCAGGTACCTGAACCCCCCGGGGCTCCCGGGTGCTTTTTGCCGCGGGGCGGGAGGCTGCAGGTGTGTCGGCGTACCGGCTCCGTGCCCATCCCCCGGGCGGCGGAGGGAGTTGAGGCGGGGGGAGCGGCGGAGCCCGGAGCCTTTGTTCCTCCGGGGGCTCCGGGCCCCGCCGCGGCGTGTGCTCGGCGGCCGCCTCTGCCCCGTCCGCTCTTTCCTTTGTGAGAGCCCCGCGGGGCTTGTGCCGCCGGCGGCGGTGGGCGGTGCGGCCGCCCCTGGCCTCGCCTTTCCCCCCGTTCCCCCCCCGGCCCCGGTCGCTGACGAGTTCCTGGGCGAGGGAGAAGTGCGCACACATGGCAAGCAGCGAGCTTCCCCTTGTCCTCACGTTGCCCGGCCGCGTAGTCGGGTCAGGTGGTGGATGCGGTTCCCTGGTGGGTTTGTTTTTTGCTGGTGGGTGGGGAAGATAGCCTTGAGGGGGAGGTGGATGGAACTGCGGAGCTTGTGTTCATTTCCTTCCCAGGCCGGTGGCTAAGTAAAGCAGACATGCGTTGCCTTACTTCCTGTGCTACTGAAAAATACATGTGGTTCCACAGTTGTAATTTCCCCTCCCTTCAGATGACTCAAGGTCTGGATTTTGTTAATGAGCCTCTGAGCCCTTCGTCCGATGCTTTCCTTCGAGGCCTTTACCAAAAAGGTGTTGTGAAGTTGGTTTGCAAGAGGAGCGATGTGTGGTTTGTGGTACAGAGAGTGCTGAGTGACAGAGAAATAACCCTGAACATGTGGATTTTCATTGTCTTCCCGCTGCTATTCAAGGGGAGGCTGGAGTCATGTTTGGTAAAATTGGTGAGCTAATGAAGACTGTGACATAGGTGTAGAATCATAGAATGTTAGGGATTGGAAGGGACTAGAAAATATCTAGTCCAACCCCCCC
>JAOEGS010017681.1:0-16997 GCA_025447755.1 Corythornis vintsioides
GAAGAGAAGAGAAGAGAAGAGAAGAGAAGAGAAGAGAAGAGAAGAGAAGAGAAGAGAAGAGAAGAGAAGAGAAAAGTATCAACTAAGAAACACTTGACCACAATATCAGCAGCCAGGTCTACCACAGACAAGAGGCAGTTTGAGGTAATGCAATAGCAGAAGCTGCACAGCAAACTGAATGGGCTCAGGACAGAAAAAATGGGATGCTTTATTAGTGAAATAATAGGAAATAGACAATGTTGGTATTCTCTGAGTCAATTCAATTTACCTAGCAACCTCTGAAATGGTTAAAATGTGCAACTTTATAACAATATGCACTAATATAACTCCTTTCCCATTGACTTAATTAAATATTTTCTGAAATTGAGAAAATATGCAGGTCTGCATAGAGAAGAAAGCCTTGGGATTGTTGTAAATGTGGAAACAGTAAAAGGGAGCTAGGCAAGAGACAGAGCTGAAGGGAGAGATTAGCTGACTAGACCAAACCACCAAGCCCTGGACAGTCTTCCTCGATCACAGTGCTGTAGCCTAGCTGTGAAAGGATTCCAAGAGAGCTGCTGATGATGTTGTGCCTCTCTGCACAAGCCCTGACACCCACAAACCAGTCCAATAGCAGCTGCTGCACCACAGTCCAAGGTCTACCTGGCAAAGGAACCAGTCAGAGCTCCCAGGGCCTGTGTAAAAAGCATGGATCCTCAGCAACACTGGACTTTGTCAAGGGCAAAACAGTATTTTATCTGCTGTCTCCATTAAAAACTCACATTGATTCCAGGTTCAGCAGGAGCTGGGTGTGAAGGTATGTGCAACATATAAGCCAGGAGGGAGTAAAGGTACCTGAATGGAAGTGGATAAACTGGGCAGGACAGGGAGGATCTGCTGCTGCTGCTGCTGCCTGCTGACAAGGGAGTTCTCACCCCTGACCTCTGTACTCTTGCCTTGGAGCTCTAGCAGGCAGTACTGTCCCAACACAAATATTTGCTCTCAATTCTCTTAATCTTTATTTTTTATTTTAAATAGAAATTTTTATTTTCCTTTCTTTGACCGAGCTTGTAGCACTCGCCTTAAGGGCGCAACGAGACGTGACTTTTTTGTTTGCTTTAAGAACCGTTGTATGCAAACACGGGATCATGTTTTCTGTTTTAGTTCAGTTTGTTGTCTGTTTTAGTTCAGTTTGCTGTCACTATATCCAGCAGCACTTGACAATCTGAACAACGCTAGCAATAATCCTCGGATATTTGAGGTGCTTCTCTGGAAACTTTAGTTCCTGCTATCACGAGAAAGCATCTGAGCCTTCATGTAAATTACACTATAAACCAGAGCGATGCAGGGTTAAACGGGTAGCCTGTGGAGAGCCCAGCAGTGAAAGCGGAGAAAGACAAGATACTGAGATGCCCTTTCGCGGACAACGCTGTTCCCTGGCGCTACCTGCGGCTTTTGGACCAAGGCAGGCGGCAGCTGCGCGCAAGGAGGGCAGAGGAGATGGCGAAGGATGCTGCTGCGAGGGGCGGGGAGAGAACTCTCACCTTCTCCACGTAGTCGGGCACCTCCTCCACGGTGCGGAAGGAGCTCTCGCCGGGCGGCAGCAAGTAGAAGAGAGCGCGGAGCCGCTGCCACAGCGAAGTGTCCCGCAGGCCGCCCATGGCCCCTGTGCACTCACCGCGCTGCCAGCGCTATCCGCTCCCGCTCCGCGGCGCCTGCTCGGCTCGGCCCCTGCTCGGCCCCAAGGCTCAGCTCGGCCCGGCCCCTGCTCGGTCCGTCCCCGCGGCTCGGCCCAGGAGCTGCTCTGCTCTTCCCCGCGGTGCTGCGGGGCTTGAAACTGCCCTAAGGAAAACCCTCCAATTTCTAATTTCCCTTTGAATCGCCTGGTTTGGAGGTTTTCTTGCTTGTTTGTGGGTGGTTGGTTGTTTTTTATGCGTCATAACGTGCTTGGCTCCCTTCTGAGAGTCAGGGCCCCCTACACCTACCCACGGCATGGCCAGTGCTGTCTTCCCTCAGAAGTCGCTATCAGCAGAGCTCCAGCTACCTTTTTTTTTTTTTTTACTTTTTAGACAGGTTTCCACACATACACACACACATATTGCTCAGGACTTCTGGATAAACATCAGAATTTAAATAAAAGTTCTGAGTTGTGAGGAAAAAACCGAGGTGTGCTCCTCAGCTCAGCTGTGTGGGTCAGGCCAGCATGACAAACACGCTTTTTATTTTTAAAACTTGCACATATCACAGCTCACAACAGCTCCAATTAACATGACTATACTGAACGTAGCTCCTAGAAGCCAACACTTGTGTTTTCGTTTACAAAGGAATGAAAACGACTAAAAACCAGACAAGTGTATGCTACATCCCTGTAGAAAATGACCTAGAAACGGGGATGAGGACAGGCTTTGTACATTCAGGTCTTTAATCTGAAGCTCAGGAGCATGCAATTCCCTCTCAAATGTTTGTCAATCACACTCGATATCTTTGGCCTCAGTACGAATAAAAAGCTTTTTGATAAAATAGATTAGCCAGAAATAAAGCAATACAATGTCTCAACAACCCCTTCATCTCAAATGTTCTGTTCCATTTACAGTCTTTGCAGAAGAAATGGACTGTAAATCCTGCTGTAAAGGATTTTACCACAATTTAAATCCTACAAGTCATTGAGTAACTTGCTACTTTGAATCCACCCCTACTTTTTGAAAGGAAAAAAAAAAAAGGTAATTTCAGCTGAAGTTTCTGTTTGGAAAAAGAAATAAATAGAAAATGGCATGTAAATAATTGAAGTAATGCACATTTGTGATCTTTGTATTACATACTTTACCATTTAAACAACAGCGTGAGGATGGAGGTAGATTTAAATAATATTCTGCAGTTTGAATAATATAACAATACTGTAGAGCATGAATGGCAGAAAAATTACTGGAAGTATCAAAATTACTTTCAGCTGAAAAAAGCACAAGTACTTGAAAATGGTGTGAAGCAGTTGTGGGCACTCTAATATTATAGTTTATATTAGTACTTTAAGTAAAAACTAATTAAAATGCTTTAAAATTACATCCCAGTGTTCTCAACCTCAGTGCTGATTTATGGTAATCTGAGGTTCTTCCAGAGCACTAGTTATTTTCTAAAATCTGAATTAATAGACATTAAAATTCCAAATTCATTCAAAATCACAAAAATCAGCACCATTCTGACTAGGTCTTAATTGCAGTCAGTGACATACGGTAGGAAATGTTTGCTTTTTATTTAGAGTAGCCTAAGTATTTCTGTGGCATCACACTCACATCCAGGTTCCTTGAATTTACCTTGACCTTAGCCACACCATCCCAGCAGGCCACCCTGAGCCCTTCCTTGCTCTGGTGCTGGTGTTCATCTTGCACCACTATCAGCTCACAGAGTTAAAATGTCTGAAACTTAATTCAACAAAAAAATATCACTGAGCAGTATCTGGGGAGCTGTTGAATGAGAAGAATGATTAGCAGGGGAGGGGAAGGGAGCCCATGGCCACACAATGCGAGATAGATCTCTGGTGCCTCAGAACCACTACCTTTATTGCACCATTCTGGGAAAGAAGAGAATCTATCATTTTTTTTTTGGGACTCTATACTTTCTAAAAAATCATTATTTCAGGTCTTCACTGCAGTGTAAATTCTCACCCAAGTATCACCATACTGAAATTCTTGTTTTCATAACTTAAGGAAATAATTTGGAGTTGATTATGCCTCACAGCAGAAACAGATGGGTTGTGTTTTCCAGCTTCTTTGTCCAAGGAAAAATAGGTGATAGCACTACAATAGCTACACTTCTGGTGAGGAGGAGAGCAATTATAAATCCTATCTGCAACATCTATGAGTTTTAGACAAACATCAGTAATCTGGCTCTACAACTGGAACTGCTGTTTTCTAAGCCTTGACACTTTCCAGTGATTATTCTTTGTTAAAAGAGGAACAGAAAATAAAACATACATTAATGTTGCTTCAGTGGAACCTCTAACCCTCTACCAGATGATGCTCGCTCCATTCAGTAGTAACCTTGCAGAATATTAACATTTTTTGCAGTAATTTTTTTCTTCTTACTACTTATTATTTTCATCAAAGAGTTAAATAACATACTTGTCTTTTTCTTTTTACAACAAAAACAAAACCAACAAACAAAACCAACCAGAAAAGTTGATATTTCCTACGCTATGCAGCATCAAAAAGGCTTCTCTCTGGAGACTGGGATTCTGCTGCTGACTGGCAGATCATTGTTATTAGCATGTATTCCTGATCCTGTAACAGGTGGGGCTGTTTGTTGGCTTTTTTTTTTGAAACACAGGGATACATCAGCCTGTGTGTGCAGTGTCTGATTGATGGCCTGGTTTCCTCAGCCATTTTGCAGCTAGGCTAGAGCATTGTGATTGAGGAAGACTGTGATACATCCCATATTTCTCCTTTCTCTATCAGATTTTATTATTATTATTATCATTATTATTCCTTATCTTTCTTATTCTGTACCCTAATGTACCAACCATGAAAATCATCTGTCCCTTAGATTCTGGTCCCCAGATTTTCTGAGCCACATGCTGACTTTCTGCTGGACAGTGGGTGTGCAGCAGTGCTTGCTCTCCCCTTACTTTTAACAGACTTCCTTCACCATTTACCTTGCCCAAGTACAGAGACTGACAGGATTCCTCCCTGAATTGATTTACCTCACAAAGCAAAAAAATTAAGCCAGAAAATAAATAGTTTCACATTTTTCTACTGCTCTAGTGATGCTGCTCATGAGAGAGTCCAGGGAGTGCAGGAGTTGGCACGAAAGCCTGGGAGTAAGAGGGCAAGAACACACATCTACATCTAGATATGGGAGAATAAGGTGGAAACAAGACTTCTTCATTTCAGCAGCAGCATGTTATTAGATCAGCTGAACAGCTTGTGGAGTCACCTGTACATTTGCCAAAAATATGGCTTCAGCAGGCTATCACATGTCAGCATGCAACTGCATGCAAACTGTTGACACTTCCTTTACATCAGCACTTCAGTAACTGCCTTTTACAAAGTGATCCTTTCTTTCTGGAAAGGACATTTCCAGCAGGGTGGAGGGTTTTTTCTTTTATTTGCCTATTCACATAACTACACATCTTACTGCATTTTATGGATTTTGACTGGACAGGAGAGTTCCCTGGTACTGTGTTCTGGCTGCCACACATGGGTAGGGTCATGGGACATGGGCAAGGAGAGGACAGTGCTCTCTACAGGATCCACAAGGGAACATCAGATGCAGAAAAGCCAGGAAGTGATAGTTCAAGAGGTACAGCAGATTAAAGATGAAGCATGAGATGAGGAAGTAGGAGCCTGGCCATTAAGAGGACAGTGGCTCAGAGCTGCAGGAGGGAGGTTCTCTGGGAGACCAGAGGAGCTTTGCAGAGGTTGCTGTAACCCAGAAAACCAGCCAAGGCTGCAAGCTGGAATATGCAAGGTCTGAATTAATGGTTCACCCTGCTAAGGACACTGCAGGAGTGGCATTTGTGCTCTGTAATTTTATTAGCCCTCAAACAGCAAAAATGCAGTTTTCTGTATTTCAGGAGAGTCTTGTCCCACTCGGTGGACAATGAGGGAGGTGAATCTTTGTGATCCCCCAAAAGTGGCTGGCAGAGTCATGACAATGACTCCAAGGAACAATAACAAAGCAACTTATTATTTCTCCCTAATGAAACAATCAAGAAAAAGTACAGATAAAGGACTTATTTTTTTGTAGGCAATTGTTTTATAGCACAATCAAATTTAGAGGAAAAGGAAGAAAGTGTTATTGGAAAAGAGAGAGGGAGCGTGAAAATTAGGGAGCAAGAGAGATGAGAGTTATCACCACCCGTGGATCCAGCAACATCTCACTAGATCAGTTCAAATCTTCAGTTCTCCCGTGGTGGTGCACACCAATCAGTATTTTTCTGTCCCTTTTATACCTTTGCAATATCTGGGCATCATTCCCAACTCCCACATGAAGTGGTGTTGATTAGCATGAGCCCCCCATGAACCAGGAGCAGGGTGGCACCTGCCATCCACCTTCCCCATGACACAATCAGCAGAAACACTTCACTAAAGACCCTGTCCCACCTAGACACAACTCAGTTCTTCCTTTTCTAAAGTCTATCTGTGAGGAGAAAGAAATCACAAGCAACCAACACCTCTCCTCTTCCAAACAACTCTTTCCACATCTTATCACCTCACAAGGTTGACACACACAATAGCCAGGCTCTTACAAGGAGTTACTTTGGTTTAATTCCTAATCTAAGTGTTAGAGCTAGAAAAGCCTCTTGGTGTGATTGGTATGCTAACTGCAAGGAGGATCAGCACCAAGGTTAATCCTGAAGCTCTGACTGATTTGGGGGAGCCCATCACAAGCAGAAAGCCCTCTAACATGCTTGCACATCAGCCTTCTTGAGCAGTGCCATACTAGCAAGAAGTTCCCAAGAGAGCCTAAGCAGTGGTTTCAGCCCTCTTGGTGCTTTCCCTGTGCAAACCCTGGTGGTCATTACACTGTGGTGAGCTGATTTAACACGCTTCATCTGTGGAAAAAATAGGCCAACTACACAAAATGTTAAAACTGACTTGAAGGATGAAAAGAATGATGGCCTATGCTAGACTCTACCCTGCTGTGGAAAGCTTGGGAACTTCAGAATATCAGGTTTATCTTGGTATCTCATGCCTAAGCTCTGGAGAAAATTTGGTCAGTAAGTAGGCACGTGTTTTGCTCAAATGATTGTTCATCCTCTGTGTGTTTCCCTGCTTGGGCTGGGCTCCTAGGCTGACCCATCTATTGAGTGCTCAGCTACCAATCGATTTAAGTGGTAAACTCTTAATTGGGTCAGTTATTAGCAATCCCCAAAGTTGGCTTCTCAGGCTGCTTACCTCTGCCCAGCCTGAAACAGTTCCAAGAAGCTGCTTTTAAGCCATGAGCAGCACCCCACCAGCTGGCTTTCTCATGCTCAGTTATGCTGAAGACCACACAGCTGCCTAATGAGTCAGACAACATTCATCAGGGTACTCAAGCAGCCTGAAGAATAAGGCAGATATTTAAGGGTTTTTTTCTGGTTGGTTTTGTTTTGGGTTTGTTTGGAGGGGTTTTTTTCAGTATTTTATGTTCTTGAAATGCTTTAACCTTTTATTCCTACTGAGGAAAGACGTGGTTTGGGTTTTTTTTGGTGGGAAAGGGTGTTACTGGAAAAATAAATTCCATCATCAAGGAAGGCTTATCAAGTAACCTTAGAAGAACAGCCTGCCCACCTGTTGTGAATGTTTCCAAATTTTATTTGGCATGCTCTTCTGTGCAATTTCTTGCACTATATTTCTGAAAATCTTATTCCAGTTGCTGCATGCTGTAACCTACATGTTATGTCAGCATTACATAGCTTATAACCTCAGATGCAGGGCATCTTATTCATCAAGATCATTTAATACAACATATTTAATAAGTCTTTGTACTATCTGACCAGTGATTATAACTGTTTATCACCAGGAACATCTCTTTCCTGTATTTGGGTTAGAAGCATATGAATATCAACATTAGGTAGATCCAAAATTATGAAACATCTCAGTTCACAAGCTATAGCACATGCTGCTGCTTTGCTGAGTGTCTGCAGAGGTCATTTCTGAGTGAAAGCAAAGTAGATACCCTCTTTCAAGCAAGGCTAACAAAAACACTGTTGGTGGATTTTTGTACTATAAAGAACAGAGAGAATTATAAAGATTATGCATATATATATGAACTTCAACAAAAAGACAGTTGCCATAAATCAATAAGGAATATATTTTTAAAGACATATTCTAGTACCAGCAGGAGGTATATTTGATAAAAATCATTGGGTATTATTATAAAGCTTGAGATCTTCAAGCTTTATCTGGCCTTAAATCAACAGGGAATAATTTATTTTTCCTAGGAAGATCACATAGTTTCTATTTCTTCCTAGCCTACAAATCTCTACTCTATGAGGGAGAGACTATTGTCCGTGGATGACTCCCTTAAACTACAGTGAGTTCTAAATGCTGAGTGCAGTTAATGCATTTGAACAAAATAACAAGAGCAAGATGCTTAGCTACCAAAGGTGGTAGAACACCATTGGAAAAGTGGAAATCCCCTCTTCTCTAAAGAAAAAGTTATCTGGGTATCTAACAAACCTCCTGTGGCAGTAAGCCTGTCAGGAGATGGGCACTGCCAAGCACACCCCAAAGGGAATCTACAGCCCCCTGCCATTCTAGATCTAGTGCTCACCTCTGCTTCAGCTGCAGTTTGCTCCCCTTCTTGCTTCCAGCCATGACATCAATGCTGCAAATTCAGGTGTGAGAGCAAAGAAATCACCTTCCTTCTGTGCCCAGTCACAAGTTACCAGCCTCCTCCACCCAGGGAGCCTCACTATGCTCACCCATAAGGAGCTTCTCACTCCCCTTTATTACATCCCACAGCTGATGCTTATGCTGTACCAATGACCCCATAAAGACCAGACCTCTTACTGACCTAAATAGGTTCTTTGCTAATCAGCAATCATGAAGACAGATGTTGCAGATGCTTTTCAACCAATAGTCTCCCTTTCAGAAGGTAATGAGCTGAAGATGTTGGTTCTAGAAGGCCCTGGAAACTTTCAGCATCAACTAAAGGCTGAAATTTGAAGAAAAATTAAAAGCACAACAAAAACTAATTAATAAGTACAACAGAGTCTGCAAATACTTGTTAGGAAGAAAATAAAAACAACTTAAAGGAAGCCACAAAAAAAAAATAAATCATAGAAACCCCCAAGTTTCTGGAATATTTGAAATCCAGAGCAGAGTCCTAGTTAGAGGTTCTGGTACAAGGTAGCATATGATGAGGTACTGAAAGACTACTGTAATTCATAAGCACTGGAACTGTCTTGAGGATAAATGTTTTCAATCTCTGAGTGGTTTTCATTTTGCAAGCTTGAAGTTCATTTCATGCCCCACACTTTTTAATATAGTATGAAAACCAAGAATACTTCTGAAAGTTATTTGATAAATAAATTATTGAAATGAGTATGATCAATCAAATTACAAGTAATATATATGTTACATTTTGCCATAGCAAAACCACTTTTATTTTGCCTTTTCTTTGGTTCCCTTTTTTTATGAGATTAATATAAATGTAAAGATAAATGGAACTTCATTTACACATACATAGCACTTTGAGGAAAAACAGACTATCCATTACAAAATTCACTTATGAAATGCATCTTTTTTTCCAACTTCCTTCTAGTTCCAAAATATAGTTCTCCTTATATTCATGAATGTTTCTAATCTCTTTTTATGTTCAAGGAATGAAATAGGCTTCAAATTTGTATGTCATAAGTATGGAATGTATTCCTTGATATTTAGTTGTGGGGAATCCTTCCAGTGTTAGAGTAACTTATACAGCAGCTGTGATCAAGATGTTTGTAAGGTTCTTTGCTGTGCTGTTTACCTGTTGAGAAGCACTTAACTGGTTTCATATCTGAGCCAAAGCCCAACAAGACCAGTAAGACTTGCATGTCCAGTATTTTAGGGGTTGCTTAGGGGTTTGTGGGTTTTTTGTGTCAATTTTTCAATATACTGGGAGTCTAAATAGTGGAAAATTAGGAAAAGATTTGCAAGAGTCCAGATGCAACTATCAAGGTCAATTCTGTCTACTTAGTGTAGACAGTGCAATGAATCAGCTCCATAATTTTGACATGAATCATCCCTGTAGCTTTTAAGAGACTGATGAGCTACCTGGGGAATGCAAGTTCATTCTTAAAAGATGACAAAATCCAGCACAGTCTTCACAGTCAAACTGGATAAAGCAATGCAATTTATAAAATATATATTCTTTTGCATTTTTCAGTTAAGAAAAATAATACACTGACCACAACTTTCTATAGTTACCTGTAAATTGTTGAAGATTTTAGCCAGTGCTTCTCAGTCAGTAAAACTGCTGTTGACATGTTTAAGCCATTTCTGTAACATCATTATTAGTCCTTTATTTTGGGCCACAGAGGGGGGTATCTTTGGATTTGAGAAGTAAGGATGGGATAGGAAGTGGGAAAGCAGAGAATGAACACAGACTTGTTTTTTCTAACAGCTCTTCAGAATCCAGAAAGTTGATATTAACTTCAGAATCTGTTTGAGAAGTGCTATGAATATGGGTGTACCTATGGAGTCCAAGGGTTGTCAGAAAACTAAAGGTTCTTGAGACATGTTAGTGATGTCTTCAGTTTAGCTCTCAGTATTTTTTTCCCTTTATATTTTTAAGGTTTTTTTTACCTTTCAACCTGAGCAAACCCTGGTTTTACTCTACCACAGTGAGCTGGGCAAATTGTCAATGACAAAGCTTCTTAAAGCATTTTTTTTCCTTTTTCTCTGTATTTTTTTTTCTTTCCAAAGCATTAGATGTAACAATCACATACAAATCTGTATTTGCTATAGCATTACAATATTGTAGGTGAATTAGGGTCTGCAATGAGCCATTTGGTGTGTCATTCTGAGTTACCAGCTGTGCAAGTAGTGTGTAAAATGTTGGTATCTATCACATCCAGTCAGTCTGCTGCAATGAAGCACATTCCTACATACACTTCCTCCACAGACATCTTGTCTTACTGACATTATCATATTAAAAATGTCTTGGGCCTTATGCCAACTGGTGCTTCAGAAGCTGAAGGTTTTATTTTTATTTGCCCAGATAAGAAGGGGATAATCTCTACATGATTTTTCCTGGACATTTTGTGGGACTGAAATTCTCTGAATTGTTCCATTGCCCACATAACTACTTAATCTAAGTTTGTGGCCTAAGCCATAGCACTTGTGTGAAGACAAACCAAAATCTCATCAAATTCCTAATTTAAACAAAAATATAAATGTGAAGGTAGCATTCTAACATAAAATATTTAATATATATGCTCTCTACGAGTTTCCATATTGCTTTGAAATGTTTGAATCCTTGATTGTTATGATCAGGTTCACTTTGCAAATTGTTTTAGAGTGAAAGCTAATTTCAAAATAAAATTTCCTACAGAACAGGAATTACTTTTCCAAAAAAGTTCACACATCATAGATGCATTGTAGGTAGAACAGATATAATCTCTTAAGAGTTCTGATGAATCAGGTTAATTAAATTATAAGGAATTAATTTCATCTCAGATACATGATTAAGTCTTCACTTGATTTTGTAACTCACATACACACAAAAAAATGTCCTTAAAAATAAGATATTCTTATTGCCTTGAGCATCACAACATCACTTGTAAAAATAAATCTGTTATTTTATGCTTGTACTTCAATTGGAGAAGATCAGTGTGGGAACTGAGCTGATTAATTTTTTTTTCCACACATTGTCATCCTCTCTTGCATTTGAGAAACACAATGCCCAGGCATAATTTTACTGATGGTAGTCTGGGGAATTTGCTGTTACTGAGTGGATATGTGAGACAGATCTGCCAATTCATAGCTACTAAAAATCACAAACTGTATTTTATATGTGTCTGTTGCAGGCATATTTGGCTTACCCAATTCATTAGAAAATTTAAAAAAAAAAAAAATCACATTTTCCTTGAAACTCATTGTTTTGATTAAAATCCAGTTTGAGTACAGTTTGAGTAATTGCAGTTATCAAAGCAGTGCTAAGTGAGCAGACCACAGTTGCAGTTAGATAAAATAATTATTCACATTCACTTCTTCCATTGTCATTCTCTGAATTGTTACATAGCTGTGCAATTTCACCTCAGAGAGCTGCAGAGCAGTGATAGGAAAATAGGGATAGGCTAAATGGTTTTTATGGTTTCCATAAATATGAATATATCTTTCAGTGTGACTCTTTAGATGCCACTTTAAATACCTGGATGATAATATAATCTTTTGCTGTCAACATTTCTGAGAACTCTATACCTGCCTTGCTCCTCAGAGCTTTACCAAGCTCATCAAAGACAACTCCAGAAGGACAGTACAGTGAAAAAGCCTTTTATAATTTTTAGTTTTATTGTATTCTGCTATTCTGAGGCAGTTGAAGGTGTTTGCACATATCTTCCAAATGTGTTAGGAGACTACAGCCTCCTGCTAGAATGAAAATAAATGTCCCTATTGAACTATCAAATGTATGGAGTAGCTGCAAAGTCATGGCTTCATCCTAATGTAATCCATAATGTGAGCAGGTATGGGATGGATTTTAGCCATTAATGTGTTACAGGAACAATTTCAGTGCAATTTTCAGGTTTCTTCTCTTTTTGTAATCAAAATGTGTTTATCTAAGCCTCCATTCTGCAAATTTAATTAAAACCCCACTCTAACAAGTAAATGCTGGGATTTTGAACCCAGGCCAAGAATGGGTTTTAGGGTTTGATGGTTTTGTTGTGCAATGAAATGTCAATGGTATATTTCAATTAATGCGTTCATACAAAGGCTGCTTCTAATTTAATGAGATCCTAAATAAGGCTTCATCAGGCTTATCTTCGTGCCATTTCTGGGTCTTTAATTCTTCTTTTGTTAGTCTCTTAAGAGTCCGTATAACTTTTAACCGGAATCTGGCTGAGCCAAAAAGGAAATTATCTCAATAATGCTGCATGCCAGTGTTTGTGTACATCTCATTATCTCAACACGCTAAGTCACTCAGAGGCTAAGCATGAGATTGAAAACACAAGAAGAAGTCCTTATGAAAGTCAAATTGTTCTTCACAGTAGAAGACTGGCAGTTCAAAATCATCCAGATGTCTCAGGGTTGATCAAAAATGCAACAGCACTCACAGATCCTCACAGGACTGCTCTTTATCTTGGTGTTATATCAACCTATTGTAAATATTTTGTCAATGGTTCTGCATAGGGCTGGGGACAAAGCTGGATTAGTTTCTTCACTGATAAAGCAAACAATTAAAAGTCTCCCAGTTAAAAGTAGTAAATGTGCCTGTGCTTTCCTCCTCTTTTTTTTTTTTTTTTTTTTTTTTTTTGAGCCATTAACAGTGTCATTCATTCTGAACTCCAAGTTACAAAGAGTAAAAGGACTGCTTGTTCAGAAGACCTGCATAGGATACAGAAAGACTTGCATTCATACTGGTAAACCCTCACCTTCTAACAACACTCATCTGTTAGGAAGAGAGAAGTGTTGTAACATCTGGCTCCGTGTGGTGAGTTTTCATCTTCTGTTGGGAGGGCTGATGTCGTGTAAGGAACAGAAGAGCAGACTAACTGTGGCAAATGAGAGGTAGCAGCAGTGCTTATCCTGGGAGCTGGGGCTCATGCATCAGTTGAATGACTGCCTGCAGCCCCCATGTGTTGATTGTGGCCCATTAACTGTCCTATTAATCTTCAAGAAGCTTTAAAGCACAAATGTTTGGGAGAGTGAATATAAGTGAGAATTTGCAGGTGTCATTCCCCCAGTATAGCCTTGCTTTTTTCAACAAACAGCACTCCCAGTCTATAAAAGCACAGGAGGAAATTCTTTCCACCAACTTTCACCTCATCTGCAATTTCTGAGAGCATCAGGAATTTTAACATTTTGCAGGATGGCAGTGAAAACATAAAGGGACAGAAAGTTGGTTTACATGATTCAGAAGGATATTTGGGAAAATTTATACACTTTGTTCAACCCCCATCCTTTAGCTTCCAGGTTTTGAGGGTCACCACAATGCATACTGCTGCATGTGTCATCTCCATCCTGTATCAGCCAACACTGCAACTCTCTGTGATATATTGTTCCATTCTTTTGGGAAAGAAAAACACACAAGAACAGGTCAATTTTAGGCAATTCGAAGGTTATACCGTGCTTGACACCTGACTTCACTTTAGTAAACACCTGCCTGAAGAATAATTAGCAGGCCACTTTTAAAGGAAGGCCTTCCATACACCACAGATGGCATTTTTCATACCAGACAGGCAACGCTGTATGCTGGATGTGAGCCAAACTGTCTGCAAAAACTGTGAGAAATTCAAGACTAACATCTGAGTGGAAGGAAAGTTTTACCTTCCTCAACACCCCTACCCCCCCTGCAACCATCCAGAACATCTGCTCAAACCTGCCTCTATAGAGAATGCTCTTTATTTTTCTTATCTACTAATGCTACAAATTACAGAAGGAAAGCAGCATAGCAAGTTTCTCTTATATTGGCCATGAAACCTATGGTTTAATAACATCATGTGATGATTTGCCAGCTATAGAAATCCTGTATTATAAGACTCTTGTTAAGAACTAAATTTTCTTAACTGGCTAGTAATATGGGGTCCTCAACTCATACTTGCATCAAGTGGTCCTAATTTTCATTGTGTACTCAAAACTTTGTTGAAATCAGGATACCATGTGTCATAACAGAGGCACAAAGTCAACAGTCACTTTGGAAATTACTGGCTAATGTCTTAATCCTGGACTGTTCACTGATTAGTATGAATTTTTCTGTGTACTTTGGGCTAAATCCAAATCCCTGTGAAATCAATCATAATCTTTCCATTGCCATCTATAGACTTTAGATTAGGTCCTTTGCTTTCTTAGAAGAAACTTTACTTCTTTATTGCAAAAAAATATTCTTATAAAAGGAGTCCTGAGAGCTCTTCATAATATTCTCATCAGAATCAAATGTCTTATGCAAATATGCTAAAATTGCAAAGGTAACAGCCCTATTTTGTACTTAATATCACTTACGAACAAAAAAACGATGCATTTTATGTCCACAGTTCCAATGGATATGTATATATACTCAAATTATATAAATACATATACAAAATTACTTACAATGTGTTGTAATTCCAAACTAGGGCACTTTTTTTCCCCCTTCTCAGCTAGTTTAGCCTGTCTTAAATGCATTTCTGTGGTGATTGTATAAAAATTTTTAGGGGCACTTTTCAAGATATCTTTTTAATTTGGGAAAATGCCCATTTCAGTATTTTCTCAGCTGTGCATGTGACTTACTTGGCAAACAAAGTGGTAAGCATTCAGAATAGGAATATTTATAAAAACTCTGAAGTCCATAAGTAAACAAAAGTAACATATGTAGTGTCTATATTGTGACACTAAGGATGCAAATCTGTCCCTAAATACCTCTATAGATATGTGCCATGTTTTTTGCTTCATATGGATTTGGAGCACACTTTTATAACACTAAACCCATGATGTGGTTGTAAGATGAGAATGTTCCTACTTTCAATGATTGTGCAAATCCATCATTGTGCTGTTTACTTAAAAGATGAGTGAATCTGAACCCTGTTGGTCAGTAATGCAAAGTAGCATTTTACAAGTTTTCTCTTAATAGATGCCAAGTTTTCAAAATTTACAAATAAAATCCAGATGTTAGCAGAAAAGTATGTATGGCCTAATTCTGTCACAAGAGAGAAGTCTATGGACCAGTAATATTATTTTGTTAGATGACAGAACTGAATATTTAGACTCAATTATATAACCTCAATAGATACAACAGGTAAAAATTTCTAAAATAATCACACTAGTTAACAAAAAAATGAAATCAGTTATGGAAAGAACAAGGATGTAGCAATATGCTTTTTTTTTTCCCCAGTTAATTAGTCCTCTGAACATAATTAATGCCATTTTAATTCTTATTTAATGTCCTGGATCACATTCTTATACCTCCATTATATTTTAAAGAACCACACCTTTACTCTTTTTCTTTTGTGGATTGTCTTAGGGGAAGGAGTCAGCATCACAAGGGTTGGAAGAGGTTGTCATGGAAAGCATTCAAGGGCCAAAGAAGACAAAAAAAAAGAGAGAACAGAACCATGTCCTCACAGCATATTTAGTAGGACACTGAACCCAACCCCAGCAGCACAGAAGGCTTACTGGGCCCATGGTACAGGGTGTTCATTGCAAATTAATTTATTTGTTGAAAAGGCTATTAAATCTAGCTAAGAAAAGCACTGCAAAAAATGGAACTATGATTATTCCCTACTACAGCTCCTGTCTAAGAAGCAATTCATTTCCATTGTTTTGGGGGTTTTCTTCATTGATGCTGATCCAAGTCTACTGCCCAGGTGATTGTTTTCAGCTGAATGAAAGTGAAGTTGCACCAAATTTCCACAGACTGGAGAAAAAAGAAAATAAAAGATCTGAATGCAAGACTTGGATAAAGTAATAAATGGAAAGTTCTAATACATTTGGAGTTTGTACAGATGACTGCAATAGTCTCTTATGATGCCATATAGAGCCCTGGCTAACAGGCAGTGGCCCTAAATGATGATGAAATTGATTCCTACACTGCAGCTTTCAGCTGAAATCAAAATACTATGGGCCTAAAAGAAGAATTAACAGAACTACATAAAAGCACATGAGCTCCAGTAAGTCCTTATTAATCTGAGGTAATAATGTGTGTAATCACTGATGCCCTATGACAGTTATACTTTGCCTTTTTTAGATTAATATAGACATTAAGTTGGGTACAGAATCCTCCCTTTCAATCCACGTTACATAACTCTATTAAATGACTGTACATAATTGGTTAAACAGTACTCTAAAATTTCTTGAATCTTAAATACTGCATGTACTCCATTAAATACAAGCTCACCCAAGAGATAGAAACTGACTGAAGCCAGGAAATTCTAAATGAAGGCTCAAGCTGACATTTTGTCCCTAACTTATATAACTTTGTTTCTTCATAGCTACTAATGGTGCATGTCCTAATGGTGTTTCTTTCTTTATTTGTACAAATAATATTATTGCAGCAGTCAGAGCCTTCATTTAAGAAAGCAGGATACATAAACTACCTTGAAACTTGGCCTGTGGTGGAAAGACATAGGTATAGAGTTTCTCCTTCTGCTCATTTTTTGACTATATTTGGATCTGATGAAAACAAAAGAGACAAGAAATGATAAACATTTAATTATATTCACAAATTACTTTCAACTTGTGATTTAATAAATTCAGCCAGCTTGCAATAGTGCTATTTTAACCACACCTCTTGGACTGATGTTGTGAAAATAAATTTGAAAACAACAAAACTATACCAGAATAAAACCACAAAAAAAACCAAACCAAACCAAACCAAAACAAAAAAAAAAACCAAACTCAACAAAGGAAGAGAAAGAAACCCTGAAA
>JAOEGS010017681.1:21507-46713 GCA_025447755.1 Corythornis vintsioides
GATCTGTTCCTGGGTGACTTGGTCTAGGTGCCCCTGCTCTGGCAGGGGGGTTGCACTAGATGATCTTCTAGCTCCTTTCCAACCCCTAATATCTGTGATTCTGTGAAACCTTTCATGTAGTAAAAGACCCCAGCTGCCCCCCATGCTTACAGTGCTTTTAATTACCCTTCAGAGGAGGGCAGTCACTTTGGAGAGCAACTTCCACTGAAAAGTTTGCACTGCTTTCTGCCTATGTGTTTCTGTTCACTTGTGGTGATTTTCATGTTGAGCACTTGAAAAGCTCTTCTATTTTTTTCACTTGCTGAAATATCTGAAAGAACATTTCTTACTATCAGAGCTCACTACTTCCCTGTTTCACAAATGCATTTAAAATATATTATTCAACTAATCTTCGATCCTGCTACATGTAGTAATAGATTTTGATCAATTTTTTCAGATAAATAAATACCTTCAAAACCAGAGGACAAGACATTTATAAATTTGAGTGAAAATCAGCAAATTATTTCAGAAGAGAATAGAAAAAATAATAATTGTAGCATGAAAGATTAAAAATGTATCCTTATTAAACTCACATCAAACCCCAAGATTTTTACTCCAGCTGAAACTCATTTCCCACCTCCCCTTCTCTGCATAGAAATATATGGAAGGGAAGTAAACTTAAATTATTTGCACAGTTCTAAAGTACCAGCACTGCAAACCACAAGGAATTTTTTTTTCAATAGCCAAAAGAAAAGGAAAAAACAGAGATGTGAATAGCATTTGTCAAATATATTAGATGAGATTAAAGGCTGATTTCAAAACAACTTAAAATAGTGTCTCTGAAACAGTATAAAGATTGTTGGGTTTGATCCATTTAGGGTTAATGTTGCTAGAAAATCTTGTTCATGTGTGTCTGTGCAGCTATTCACATGAAGGTTCCACAGAAAAATAAACAATGTCTGCAACTTTTCACTTGGAAAGAAAGCAAGAAAGCTTGCAATGTTGGTGTATCCTCTGCTGCTTCAGCAGAATGTGTTTCAGAGTTTTAAAAGAAACAGCAAGGAACAGGCACAGCAGGACATATTGTACAACATGAGTAATAGAGCCACAAAAATGCTGTTTTGCTGAATCTGTCTTACACATCCAGGAAACGTCACACTGTTTAACCTTTACTATCACTTTGAATTTTACATTAAAGTTTTACTACAACTGAACTGATAGTTAACGTCATTCTCCGTGTGCGTATGTGGGAAGGAAAAGAGGTATATTTATTTTTTTTCTACTTCAAATTTCTGTTAAAACCGGTATGAGCTGTTAAAACAAATCACTTGGGAACAGAGCAAAATGATTCCAGGTTAGTTAAGAGCCTCAAAGCACAGGACATCCTTTCCTTTAGTCAACTCATCAGAGCCAAAGAATCTGGCTTGTAAAGTGAAATGAGTGTAAAGGGGAAGGTATTTATTACTGGCTGCTGGGATGTTGGGAAATATCATACTGGGGTCACGTATCAGAGGTGTCTGTGGAATCAGTGTCTTCACAAGGCTGCAGCATCAGAACAGCACTGACAGCTTTCTGGGGAAAGTTATCATTTTGGTTATTTTTAAGACAATGAAGTTTGTCTTGCAAAGGACACTGTTCCACTGGTGCCACACAGTGCACTAGATGCAACTGCAGCTATAAGCTAAAAATCAAAAATAATACACTTACCACAGAATATTATTACTCTTCTGAAATATGAGCCAAGAGAATTGTATTAAGTAAGAAGAAATGATAGGACTGGAGTGATGTTTAAATGATCTAAGCAATTCTCCAGATATGTCCTTGAACATTCACAGAACAAGTTACAGGACTGGAAATCTAAAACTAAATAATTACCTATACAAAAAAGATGGTTTGAGGAAAAATGATGATGCATTTGAAGCAAAAAATTCAAAGCACAGCCTGGATTCAACCTACTTACTGGAACAGGAGACATCCAAGTAAACCACCTTCCAGATAGATCCATTTCATTTTTGGATACTTGAGAAACTGAACCTAGTAGTCCTGCAGTACTATCAGCCCATCCTCAGACCACCTCCACCAGGGATGGGTGGAGTTTATCAGTCAGTGTCTAGCTATTAGTTGATATAAATCAATTAAAGGATGATCATTTTCATTTTCAAGACTAAGTGCAAGATACATTTATAAATTCCTCAGAGGCTCCAGCAGGCAATGCAATGTCTGCACATGAGCCACTGTATGGGAAAAATGGCATTTAAGGAGAGCAGGTCTGAAAGGACTCCAGCTACCCTGCATGAGGTAGAGTGTAGAAGGAGAAGAGTCATCCTGCTGCTTCCATAGGAGAATATATAATACTGACTGGCATGTAGCCTTTCAGGAGTAAATAGTAAAAATTTAATAAAGTTTAAAAAAAAAACCAAAAAAAACACATGGTCTTTTATTAAGGACTTTGTATCTGATTTACTTAATATAAAAGAATAACGCTTGTTTGTCAAGGATTATTTTCAAAAGCTAGAAATCAATTCTAGGGAAGTATATAATTGAAAATATTAATTTATTTTTATGACATTAATAAGTCAATTTTATGTCATTTGCTGCATTAATGTGCAGCAGAAATCTTATATAAGGGCATACAGCAGGTATTTTTTAGATATATTTCTTTATGTCCTCCATTATAAAGTACCAAAATCCACTTCTGACCTGACCCAAAACACACTAATGTCAACTTGAGTTTTTCCATACAGTTCAATGGACTTTAGATGAAGACTTGTAACACTCATGTACTAAGAATATGAGACAGGTCCTCCGCTTATTTCCTCTAGAGATCAAATTCAGCTATTGGAATTCTGAACTTCCTTTGGAGCTGACGAGTCAATTATGGAGGGTGTAGCTGTTACTGATATGTGAGCCACCTATATTTTAGTAATGGGAAGGAAGTGAGGCACAGTTTGTGTGGAGTACTTCAGAGCATGAGTTTATCTCAATCCACAGAAAGCTGTGCTTTTCAAACGCACAAGAAATTTGAAACTTACAGGTGTTACACAAAACATGCATCAGAAAAACAGCCACCTTGAGAAACAGAAAGGAGAGAGAAAAAAGAGGGAGAACAAAAGACAGAAAGAATAAGAGTGAGAGAAAGACAATGCAAGGCCAACAAAGAAAAATATGAAAAGAGAGAAAATACCCTTCCTGAATTTATCTTTAAAAACATTTTTTTTTCCTGTGAACTAGCTTGTGTCATTAACAACTTTCACAAAACCAGTATCCTTTTAAAGTATTTTGAAGATGATCTATGTCAACCTTGATATCATTTTTTAAACTGTATTATGATGTTTTTCAATTCTAAGCTACCTTCAGCAGGAGCTGAGAGTGCTCACCACCTCAGAATCAGACCCTGATTGCCTATTACTTACCAAAATGTACTCCCTCTCCTCCAGCCCCTGACCAGCACAACTTAACTGGGTAGAGAAAGCATTCTGCATGTATGGAAGGCAAAGGAAGTGGAGGGAAGTGAAGGATATGAGAGATGATGGGAGCACTAACAGCTGTTTCTAAATCAGCACTTATGAGCCCAGCCATTGCACACATCTGCTTACTGGCACGAAAGCAGGATCTTTTCCCTTAGTCAACAAGTTGTTTAGCATCTGCATCTCCACATCTGATGATTAGACTGTTACTTAAGATAGGGGTAAATGGTTTCACATTGCCCATCTCCTAAAGTAGAAGACAAATGTTTTTACTGTGACCAATTTACTTTAAGGTCTACTCTGGAGGAATGATGGGAGGAGATTAAAAACAAGAGGTTGACATTGTTAGTGCCTACATTACTGAAGTCATCATGGTACACTTATATAGGTCCTTTTTTAGGCCATCTTGCATGTATAACTTTAACACAACTTCATTATGTGGACATCAAGACATCATTTCCAAATGAATATATCACCTAAACTTCTGATATAATATTCCCTCTTCAGTAAAGCACTTCAGTCACATTAAGAATAATTATTAACTTCTACTGTGCTCTGTAAATTGCAGATGTTTCCTTTTGACACAAGATTTTAACATTCTGTACTTACAGAGAAAAGGTAACAGATACCTTCTGAATGAATATATATTATATAATTAATATTTCTTAAGACATTTTCTGAGAAACTAAAGCATAACTGAATTCAAGCTACCTTAGTTGCACTGTCTGTTGACTTGCTTCTTTTAAAAAAACAGACATTTCTATTTTAAAAAGTTATTTTCTGAAATCAGAGTCTTTCTTAAAATTAGCTTTTCTATTCCAAGCTTTTGTGGCACAAGTCTCAAACAAGATTAAATCTCAGAAACATTAAAAATTAGAAACAAGAGCACTGACTGTTGAAACTCATTTTGCTATAAGGGATGTGTATTTCTATGTCTTTGAAGTCACTATCCTAAATTCCATGTTTTTTTATACCTAAATTGTGTATCAGGAAGACCAAATCACCAAGCCTTTTAAGTGTTCTGGTCATCCCTTTTCCATTTTATCATTAATATTTTTTAATATCCCAATTTATTTTCCTCTAATGCAGACAAACATATAACAAAAAATAACCCTCACTTTTCAAACTTTTTTTAAAAAGCTGAAACATTTACTTCTCAACTTTCTTTGGCTCTGAAAATGCCCTTGATAGGACACTTACACTGTCAAGCTTTAAAAAAAGTCAAACTCCTGAACTTTACAGAAATCACTGATGTTACACAGGTGAAACTTACCTTTTATTGCATATACAGAGTATTTTTTGTGATTGTTTAATCAACAAACTTATAAAAGCAAATAGGAATGTAAAACCAGAGAAGTTCCTGTTCTAGACTATGAATAAATGTTGGAAGAATCAAATCTATTAGTTCAAAATATTTCTGGAATTGGTAGAGTTATCAGTTCACTTCAGTAACTAATGATAACATTAGATTTTTAAAATAGTCCAGCTAGATTTCAGTCATGCTGGATACATGGGAAACTAGGTTAAGGTAGTTTTATTCAATTAATTTTTTTCCCTACATGATGTAAAGGAATTCCAATAAAAACCCTCTTTAAAATCTTAACTACATTTTGAACTTAAAACCAGTTAAATTCAATCTGACTATTAAATGTCTTTTTATTTATTAAATAAATAAAAAACTGTTAGAAAACAGTACCAAAATACATCGACTGGAGAAAATTAACTTTTCTTTGGAAATTAATAAGTGGTCCCAGAACCTTCTGATTAAAAGTAAAGTCACCTGCTCACTAAAGAAATCTGCTGCATGTTCCATTACAGGTCTTTGCACTAAATCTGCACAAGTACTCTGCAGCAGCTGCTGAGGAAAAGGGGAGGTTTTGGCAGGTGCAAAAAGGACAGCTGGAGCTTTTGGCACCCAGGAAAGTGTAGGAGTGAGCTCTGGTTTTTTGTTACATAGAAGTCAGTTCAGGTTGGAGTAGTGCTTAGGTGATAGATTCTCCTCTCCACCTCCCACGTTTAGACAAGGATGGAATACACATTAAATTTCAGAGGAGAGCCTTGACAGGAATACTTGGTTCCAGTTCCAGAACTCTTTGTGACCACTCAGTTTATCCCTCTGCTCCATCCAAAGAAATACCACTTTCTCCACCAGTGATCTTCAAAATTAATGATCAAAACAGTGACCCTTCCTATTCAAACCTTCTCTTAACTAGGTTTCAGGGTTAACATGTCTTAAGCAGAATGAGATACACTAATGGTTTGTTGTAGGTAATCTAAGAGATTACTATTATATAAAAATAGTCTTTTTTTTTTACCCAGAGGCAAAGAAATGCAGCCTGTGGGACTGCTGCTAGAACACCCTCTACCTTATTCTCCTGTAGCTTTTTAGTGTCTATCTCCATCCAGTTTCTTTGCATATATAAAAATCTACAAAAGAAAGACATAGTGGAAAACTGATCTGTGGGGAAGATTGCCTTTAGCTAAACTTCACCTCATCTTTGTATTACCTGCATGAATTACTCACACGTAGAATGCTTTATTTCATGAGAAACACATTCTAACATGCATCATTCTGCATCCATGTTGCACAGGTCAACTGAGTGTGAAAGTTAAAACATGGTCAGCAATCAAGACTGGCTTTTGACTCATTATTTTTGATGTTTACTATTTTAAGTATGAGGAAAAGCAAATGTGAAGAAGTAAGACTTGGCAGAAAGAAGCCTCTGCCTATGAGTTGGTGACAATCCTCCAGGGCTGCAGGACTATGGAAGCCATCTCCCCGATGAAGTACAAAGCACCTTCATTTGTGTTCACTTAAATTAGTTCCATTTTTCATGGCTTCAGGTCTGGAGAGCCTTATTTTGCCTTCCAAAACAAGCCAATCCTGAGTCTTTTACTGGTAAACTAGCTTCAAAATCAATGTCCAGTTTTAAAGCTAATAAACCTCAAAAAACTCTATGTTTCAAGCAGTGCCTGCCTTGATAAGAAACAGCTGAAACCAGAAAAAGTTTTTACATTTTTAAATGCCCTGCATAAAAAAAAATATGTCCTTTATTTGACATGTTAACTTGTACCTGTCCAAGACCATTTGTTCTGCACTGATTTCTTCTGGGTTTTTGTTTTATTTTGTTTTTAAATGACCATAAATGACAAACTAAAAAAGCTCTCATCTCTTTTTAACAGATGACAGAAGAAACTGCATCTTTCTCAACTTGTGTCTAAGAAAGGGTGACATTGACAGAAGGGCCTTACTCTGTAAAAACAGTCCTATGACCTGCAAATATTTCTGTCTATATTGTGTATGCTTCTTGGCACAGACAGAACTTTCTCCCCACCCAGAAACTCATGGGGTTTCTCTGCAAGTGCAGGGTCCATTCACAACTAACAGCTTGAGGCACTTGGATCTTTGCACATTGAATTGGTTGTTCAAAATCAATCAATACTGGAAAAGGAAATACACTGCTTGAAATTTTGTGAAGTACTTTTAAAAAAATGAATTATTGTACCAATCAAAATTACATGAGTTATAATTTAAGTTTGCCAGGAGCATTCTTTCATAAGAAAGAACAAACTGAGTTAGCATAGCAACTATGACCACTGGTATTTATATTGCTCAAGACAAATATAAAAGAATTAGTGAGTTTTATTTTATTAAGAGTGTTATTTTAAATAAAGCACAGTCCAAAGCATTTCAAGCCACATGGGTTCATTATTGCAGTGTGTATAGATAGTGCTTAACACATGGGAGCTTGGAATGAGCAGCTGCCTTTCAGGGAAGACATGACAGCACAATAACTCAGACAGATACTGACAAGTTTCTCCTATCAATCCACTGTTTGATTTAATTTGAAAGTATACAGGGGAATGATTTCACCACCTAACCATGGAAAACTACATTCCTAAAGCAGGAAAATAGTCCTGCTGTGTGATGCATGGGGACATGTTTACTATTCCAGAGGTGCTTCAGAACAAACTCCTAACTGAGCAACCTTGAACTCTGTGGTTTCAACCTGGGTGACTCAAGGGAGCTACTCTTACCTTACCAGTCAAGTCTAAAAAATGCAGTGATTAGCCTCCCCTGAGCTCTGCAGTGCTGCAAATTATCTTAATGAAGTCACTTGTGTGGAAGGATTGGGTCTGGAGGAAACATTTCTAATGGAGAACTTCATTATTAGCATAGTCATAACTGCAGTGCTACAGTGTGTGTTAGGGTGCTATACCAACATTGCCCAAATGCATTTAAAGAATAATGCTGATTGTTTCTCTTTCTGGTAGAAAAAGGAATTACAAATCTTCTCCCTTTGTCACTCATCCCATATTGGTCCAACATACATGGAAACCAAACCCAGATGTAAAAGCACACTGCATTTAACAACACTGTGGTTTGTCTCTGCAAAATCAACTGCTTCAGGCCTTTTATAAATGACTGGTAGCTTCTGGGTGGATATTGGAAAATAAAGTGAAGAAGAAAGAAACCTTCTCATAGCCATCAGCAGAATTTAATCTGTCTAGGTGGGATTTTCCGTTTGTGTTGGCAAACAGAGCATCACATATTTGCACTGTTTATTCCGGTAACCTTAGCTATCCTGCAGAACTGCAACATTACTCTTTTGATTATCTCCATGCAAAAAGATCTTGTGGGGTGGAAAGATCTCCTGCTCTTTCTATATTTGTCAGGACCAACTAACTCCATAAAAATGTCCATTTTGCCACGCCTCTGATACCCCACTGCAGCTGCTTCCTTTCCTCATCCCACTGTGAGATAATAAAAGGTTTGAACAGAACCTTCTCCAAGTTTATCTGGAGGTACAAAAAAAGCCAAGAATGTGCTTGTCAAGGTTACAAATATCTGGGGAGCTGAGATTTTAGTTTAACTGTCTCTTCAAAATATAATAGAGGCCTGCCAGATGAAAATTATTAACTGCTGGCTGAACAGGGATTGTGAGAGCACTCTATAGGAGATGGAGCAGGAATTATATGTACCTATACTGCTGGAATTCTTACAATACCATAATAGAGTCATCCTACCACCAGATGTGCTTATAATGCTCTCAAAGTGTATTCTTATTATCAATGCAATTGAGGCACTTATTTCATTTCATCCTGCTGCCTTGTAACTCAGCTTTCCTTTTTAGGGAGTGATAGGTTTACTTCCTTCTCCTGATTCGTATGTTGTGAGGGATTATGATTATTATTATTATTATTAAATGGCCTTCCATTCATCTATATTTGAACTGATCTTTTAAGTTGTTTTAAGAAGTCAAATGAAGCCTTACTTTATGACTGTAGAAAACTTTTAATACCCTTAGAAAGCTTTTAAAATATGGCCATGCATATTATTTTTCTCATTCCAGAGAGAATTATGAAGCATTAGCTGGTCAGCATCTCCTTTAAGCTGTGGCTTATGGTTGAAATTATCACTACAGTCAAGATGAAGAAAAAGCTTTCTTAAGATAATAAGCTACTTTATTTTTTTTACATCCTGGGAAGTAACTGAAAGTTGTGAATTTAGAATGACTGAAAAATACCTTCCCCAGCTTATTTTTTGTTCATCTGCCCTCTCAATATTAAGATGCTTGTTATTTTTTTTTTAAATAATTATGCTAAACAATTCAATCAGGGCTCTCACACCTATTTTCTGAGCAGATACGTTAATTCACATGATACTCACTGGTGATTTTTGTCATTGCATTATCTGCAGGAAGTTTTAATTTCCTGTGTGCATATTCAATGTCTCAAAAGAGATGAGGAGAGCTTCCAACAGCCTGTGCTAGGATCACTTGTGCATTTGCTTATTTCAAACAAAAGAATTACTACTGCCTACTGGGGACCATTTTCTGCAATGCAGTCTTTGGGGGGAAAATAGTAAAGGAAAATTCTTCCAGAAATAGCAATATCCTAAAAATCCTGCCTAAGTGGGATTTCTTATAGAATTCCATCTATATATTTTCATTCATTCATAATGATTTTGGAGTAAGGACTGGTTTTGCTGCATCTGTTTAAGATGGCTACCAAGTATGACCTCTGCTGTTGGGACAGCTAGTAAAAGAAAGTGCTAACTGTAGCAAGTGAACAAGTAAATGCTATTATACCACTAAAGAATTCATTCTGCTAACAATGGAAAGACAGGTCCTGGATATTAGTTCAATCTCTTAATTTGAAAAAAAAAAAAAAAAAAAGTAATGTTCTGTCAGATTCACTGTGGAAGGAATACTGACATAAAAAAAGTATCTGAAAAGAGTCAAAACTTTTGATTTACTGCATTAATTTTCTGAAGACTGCCATATAGCATGGAAGCCCACACCCAGTTCCATGTCTATTTCAACATTTTCCCCATCAAAACAATATATTTATTTTAAAATGAGACTTTTCTAATTGACAATATTGGAAGTGACATCATTACTTGGCTTAGTATGATTCAGAAACTGAAAAAATATGTCCAGAATTTCCTCTCAATTTTCTTCCTGTTTTCAATTAATAATATGGCTTTCATGCTTTTTTTTTTTTTCTCTTTTGTTTTTTTGGGTTTTAAAAAAAATCTCAGAGCATGTTATTGTAGGATGTTATGTAAGATGTAGGACTGGACTCTATCAAGGTTAAACTCTTAATGCTTTCTTTTTCTAAGTAAGAGTGGGCTTAAGGAGGAAGACATGGAAGAAGGCAGGGAAGCAGGAAGGGAGTTATCTCTAGCAGCTCAGTTATTCTGTGATAATCTAGGGAGGCAGAGAAGAATTAGATAAACTAATTCTAATTCTATAGAAATTATAACAGCAAGTGCTCCCATGACTTCAATGACTTCTCTGCACTTATGTAGCACTGAAATATCTATTTGTAGATATAGAGATATGTATATCTCTATAGATATGGATAGAGAGATACTTAGGTTGTAACAAAACTCAAGAAAACTGCAAAAAACTCTAGATATAAATCTAGAGTTCACAAATTATGCTGCTATTTTAATACCTTCCTTTGAATATATCATCATCTCACTGATTGTCTCCAAAGCAATCCCTCAGTCTAAAGTTGATTTCTGAAGAAGGGGTAACTGTCTACAAGTGGGCAAAAAGCTGTTAATTTTAGTGATAAAACTGTATGTAATATTTAATCAGATTTGATATACTTGCTTCCAGTATTCTAAATGTCTTTACTAAACCAGACCTTAAAAATATGTGTGTTGATGTAATTGTTTGAAATGTGACTTGACTACCTATTCAGTGTGTTGGGATGAGATCCTGAAACAATTCAGTTCATGCTTAACATGAGTATTTCCATGAGAAATTAATGTGACAACATGCATGATGAAACTCGAGCACTTGCAGAAGTGTTTCCTGGACCAGGGTTTGGTGAGCAGGAAACCAATAACAGAGATAAGAAATTCCATCATCTCTTCTGCTTTCACAGTGCAGGGTAAGATAAAGTGGCTGAAAAATGCCTGTATTTCACTTTTGCTGGTGTTTCCATTCTTGCTGCCATCTGGAAACAGGATGTTCAGAAACTCTGGACAAATAGCAACTGCATATATTTAAATACCTAAACCAAGATGCTCTTATTTGTCCATGCAGCCAAACCAACTGTTTGTGAATGCAGTATTTGGGACCTACCAGTTCTTCACACACATCAGTGTGTACAGATTAGAAAATATGTGAACCAGTTTAACACAAAAATTACTTGTGTTTTTATCTTCCATCTCTGCCTACTAGATAAAAGTGATCTGTAACTGGTAGATATAAAAAATTAAATTGCTTGCATAAAAATGAGGTAATTATTAATGTTATTTTGCTATAAACGTTCACTCTGATACATCAACATATCAGTAATAAACAAGAGCTCTACTGTGAGGAGTAAGTCTCATTTCAAAACTACTGGTAATTAATTAACCACTGGTAATTAATAGGCAAATATATAAAGTCTCATACTGTGCATCAGTACCTGTCTTTCAGTGAGGTCAAGGTTTACTGCAATCTCGTATCTCCTCAGCCTGGTCAAATAGTTATGATGAGCAAATTCTGCTTCTAGCTCTCGGATCTGTTCCTTGGTGAAAGCTGTCCTTTCCTTCCTGGGTTTACTGTTGACCTCTGACTTGTAGTTTCCTTCTTGAGAATCTAAAAATAAAGAAATAAAAAAAATAGGATTAAAAAAAATGGAAGTAATGACAAGTATACATCTAAAGAAAAGCAAGTCTGAAGACAACAACATGCTCAACATTCTTCAAACCTTCTCCTCTCACAAACTAACCCTTTTTTTCATACCTATGGATTTTTCAGTGTGAACTAGGAAAGCAGCAGTAATTCTGACAGACATGAACTGATGCACATCAAACTTCAGCTCCAAACCTTGCAGTGTTTTATTTCTTAACAGTTCTCTGTAGGATTTTTGCAAAGTTTCAACTCTTTCCCACTTCTGGAAACTCTCAGAGCATCCAATCAGTACAGGCTGTATATGATTTGATTAGTGTCTTAATGAGTAACACTTCAATAATATCACTCTCCTATTATTTCAGAAATAGAGCTAAAGTTCTACATTAAAGAGTACACTAAGTTTCAGAAACTCCTGATTCTTTTTACTCTTAAGTATATTTGCACCTGAGTCAAACTACTCAAGTCAGTATGTAAGTGTGGAAAGAAAAAAACAAACACAACAAACCAAACCAGACATTTGTAAGTTTGAGTATGATACAACACCTATGAATCCAAAATTAGCAGATCAGTAGGAGTATCATTAGTCAGATTCTGGCCTCATGAACCATCTTAAAAATGTCACAGATAAATTCACACTTCAGCTGCTGTTTTAAATAGAAACCTGCATCAACATCCAAATGAACAAGCCTACAAGAAACCACTCCCTGTGACTCTGTGTCAGATGAATTATTGATGTGCCTGAAACTGCCCAGTAAGTCTCATTTCAAAACCACAGTAAACTATCTATCTACACTTTATAGAAATAAAAAAACATTTTCACTTTTTCTCAATTACTCTGTTGCTCGGAAGGGAACTATTTTTTTTTAATGAGAGCTGTTGAGAGCTTGACTCACTGCTCTAGTAATTAATTTTAAATGATTTAAAGCTAATGGCTTCAAATCACCAAACCTCTTCACTTCTGCTGACATGACACAAAGAACTTTGCCTCAAAGGTATGATGCAGTGCTGGTTGCACAACTGAGGGTATCGACCAAAGTAGGTAGGTGCATTAGGAGCTGTTCAGCCACATCTGGAGTAGGGATTTTCTAGGATGGGATTCCAATAGGTGGCACACCCATAGACTACAGTGTGGGGCCAAGGTCCATTATCCAAACTCAACACAGAAAACTTGACAGATCAAAACCACCTAAAAACTAGAAACTCATATTTCTTCCTTCGTACTCGTTGGCAAACTGGAGTCACTGTAACTTCTCTCCACATTTTTCCACTGTAGGAACATACACATTGCTTTTCTTCTTAGACATTTCCTTGTCTCCCTCCTCATAAATTAGAAGATCCAAACACTAGATATATATGACCTGAACTTAAATACTTAAAACCCTACATAAGCATTCCATTGAATTTCTGGAGAGAACTAAATAAGTTTTCTTAGCATTTGGACTTACCCTTCTTATACCATCAGCTATGTATTTCATACATATTTAAATGCAAGTGGGTATGCATGCAACCTATCTGCAGAACAACACAGAAATACATTTCATTCTTAACTGTCTTGGCAAGCCTGTGGCTTTGTGAGGTCATGAGCCAAGAAGGATGTCAGTAGTTGCTGTAAGAAAGATCCATGGTCTACTGGTCAATAAAAGTAATGCACCTACAGACAACACTGATACTGTACTGAAAAATAAATACCATAAATCAAGATGTAAATCTGTAAATGAAACAAGAAGTGTAAAAGGGTGTAAAACCTTGGTAGCTACTGCTGTTGTTAATAGTCAAAGGGAAAAACTTCAGGAGTACCCATCCAAACGACTCTCAGGAGGATACTGATTTCTGTGAGTGACTGACACTTGTAAGGCAAGCAATTTTTTTGCAAGCAGACAGTTCCATGAAGAAAACAGAATCACTGTTCAGCTTGCAAACTCATAAGGAGCCAAGTCATTGCTTAGGTTAATATTCATTGTTCTGTGTTCCCAATTTACAGATGTGGTTAGCATGTGAATTCCAGGTTCCTGGGATATTGGTGTAAGGAAAGGGAACTGTCACAGCATGAGAAGCATTTGTCCTTCATCTTTGCCAGCAGAGCATTCAGCACTGCTAGCAAGGCTAGCCCACACAGATCCTATGTGATTATTTGGACAACTGGTTATTTAGACATTTCTGCCATTGCTGGATACTACCTTTGAGTTAATGGTGGATTTTAAGTGCCTGGCAGCCACAGTTTTGACAGCAGCATGACCTCACCAGCAGACTGACCCAGTGGAAATTATTCCAGTTTTTATTTATTTGTTGTGAATACTGAATACATTTTAATAGTCAAGATACTCTGCAAAAATAACCCCAAAACTATACGAAATATTAAAATACTGATGAAAGCAATAAATCCAGTTGGAGAGAGGTACACAAAAACCTGAGACAGGTACACAGAAAGTTGACTCCCTCTCAGGACTGAGGTTTATGCAACTGAACAACTGTAATCCTAGGAAATCTGTTTCAGCAAAGATGTGGCCATCAAGACAATAGAATGTTGCTTAATTCATTTGAGATATTGAAAATAGATATAAAAAGGTACTTAGATGGATGCCAGACAGGTGAACACCAGTTATGAACTCTTGCTGTCACCTGGCTTTCTCTTCTGCAGTGTTGCTGTGGCTCATGTACAGATTGCCTTTTATTTCCTATTAAAATCATGCCACTGGACTAGTAAGTTTTTACCTCAATAAATTGTGGTTGTTTTAATTTCCAAAGTGGTAAAGCTATATTTTCTGTTTCCTTCTCTTCAGAAGGCTGGGGAGGTCCCATCTTTCTCTGCCTTTCGGGTCTCTATCACCTGACTGGATTCACTTTGGTGGAAAGTGGGTGGGAGACTTTGAAGAGACTTTTGGCAGAATTCATGTCAGCCTACATCTGTTTTGCAGCTGTTTCAACTAAGACAAGAAAAAAGGCCCAACAACCTTAGTTTTCTTCTACTGGCTGCATCTTATGCCAAATGGTAGGTGTAGAGGCAGAGAAGAAAGCCTAGGGGAATCTAAGTTCCTCTCTAAAGGCACACATAAAATATATACAGATGGTACAAACCACTTGATGAAAAATACAGCAATCTGTATTGTCTGTCTTCTGCTTCTAGAGAAATTCTGGCACACTCTCAGAAGATGCAGCCTACATGCAGCTATTAGTACCTCTTCAGTCTCTCTTTCTCAAACCTTTGTTCTTTGGATGTCAAGTAATGTAGGAACTTAAATAGTGCTTGGAGGTTTGCAGGTCATACCTCTTTCTCAGGACTATTTTTATCAGCTTTCAGAAATTCCAGGCTGCATCTTTAATATCTCACGTTAGACAAAAATGCTTTGTTGGTAACTGGTGTAGAAGGTGCCATTTTGAAAGACATTCAAAGTTACCCTATCAGATCTATTTGGATCCTACAAAGTATTTGGAGGCTTAGATGTTTCCTGAGTTTAATTATACCTCAATTTAAAATCAATCAATCATTATTAATCACATTCTTCCCCACCCTCAGAAGAGGCTTTTACAGTAAGGAAGGGATTGTTGCTAACCCCAATATTTATATTGTGCTGCCAAAGTTTGAATTCCCTTTTCTCTACATCATTGAGAGCTGAAGCAAAATAAGACACAGAATCCATCTCCTATGTGTAGAATAAGACAAGTGGTCATTTTGACAGTTTTGGTTTTGCTGCATGCCTAGGGAAAAAAAAAGACTGTTCATAGAATAGAAAAAAGAGAATTGTTAGAAGACCCGTGACACAAAGATCTGCTGCTAACTGGGTATGGTCAGAATCAGAGGCAAAATGTGCACCTGCTTATTTTTCTTGCATAGTTCAACAGCTGTCTTACCTTCTTGCTCAGATGGAAATGACCTTTCAGTTATGTAAGATCCCAGAAGAGAAATTTAAAATAAGCCAGATTGGTAGTGCTCCATTAGCAGCTAGTTTTCAGGTCGTGAGAGGGAACAGTGACAACAGGAACTAATAATTTGTGACAAAAAGACCATCATGGTTTCTCCCAAGAATTGTTATTCAACATCCAGGTTTTCAACTTTGACTGACATCCTTCAACACCTCTCTCAGAAATCTCCCACCATGTCACTGCTCATTGCAGGGGGGTTGGACTAGATGACCTTAATCACCCTTCCAACCCAACTGTTCTGTGACTCTTACCATTCTATGAACAACCCATTTCTAAACTTGTTTCATTATAAATTTATAGTAAGGTTGGATAAATTAAATGTTTTTAATTGCATACCTCCTTATAAATTATGTTCAGATGTTTGTAGAAAACAACATGGTTATTTACTTTAAAATGAAGCAATCTATGCAAACTAATGAATGCAAAAAGCTTGTTACTTTACCAGTTTAATATTGCATGAAAGAACATTTTTTCAAACTTAATTCCTCTACATTAAAATCTTTAGCCCTTCTAAACATCAGTAGGGCACAACAGTGATATATGAGTCAAAGCAAAATGCCTTTTTTTTTCCCCTTCAAGATATTAGCAATGTGAACTTAAAGAAAACAGCCTAGTATCAGAGCAGTAATCCAGCAAACTATCACTAATGAGAAATACACATATGAAGGAAATAAGCACCTTGGGCTATTACAGTTGCAAAGGGACATTATGAAGGAGAGGACAACTTCAGCAGTCAGAAGGACCTACTGGTATACAGCTGAACTGTCTAATCTATTTGTTTCTCATACTTCAGAATTAATTCTATTTTCCAGCAAAATGAAGTAGTAGACACAAGCAAGGAGTTGGCATGAAGGTTGCATGAATATGGTTCCTATTGATTTGCCAACAGCTACATGAGAGAACAAGATCTACCCAGAAACAGTCACTTTCAAACATTTTTTACATTTAATAGAGACTAGTATGCAGTTTTCCCTTTATATTCTACTTCGATTTTCATTTCAAAGTTTCTCAGAATTCATATATAAGCCTATGCTGTGTCCTAAACATTTCCCACTGCTTTGCAGGATGCTTAGTTAAATCCTCACTCTACTTTCTGTGCTCCTATACATAATCCTACTCTAACATACTATACTTCTCAGTGTCATCTTTATACCAAAAAAATTTAGTTCAACCCAGGGCTATACAAAACTACACAGCTATGCTTACTTGATTCACATACTCTTGTTGGCACCAATTGAGACTATGCAACCAAATCCTGCAAACTTAATATATTTTATTCTATTTTTTTACTTCTCTTTATTTAATTTATATTCTTAGATTTTGCTCCAAGTACAGTTCCAAATCCTCAACATAGTCAGTCAGAGTGCCTCTTTTGAGAGTGTCATTATAAGTATTTCTGGAGCTGCAATTCATTATAAGTATTTAGAGAATCCTTTCTGAAAACTGGAAGCAGCAGCACTCTCATTTCCATAACTTGCATCTTGGCAGGTGTGAATGGGCAAAGCTGCACAGTAGCACAGTTATGTATCTACAGAAACACCTCAAAATTGGTCTGAAAAGTCAGTACAGGATTTTCCTTGAAGAAATCTCCCAAGCTGCATTTTAACAGGACTTTATCCAGTTCAATTTCCAGTTTCCACTTAGAGTTGTGTGGGTACCTTGTTCCCTCTTGCCCTTGATCCCTCTTTTTATCTTTTTTTTTTCAGCACTAGATAACATGTGTCATGATTGCCTATTAACCAAACCATTTAAATAATTTGCTTTCATGTAGAAGAGTTTAATTGAGGGTGCAAGCTTCCAGCACCATCTTTTTCCCATCTGAAAAATACCTTAAAAACTTACAAAATACTTGATTCTTTAATCTCCTTGGCCAGTGAACTTTTTGAGGAGGTGCTTTCTCACATGTAGATCAGTCTCCTTGTCATAGTTAAAATATAGTTCAAGTTGCTTCACTTTATATGGTGTAAAATACTAAATATTTAGCTTAAGACAAAAAATCTTCAATAAATCTTCACTGCGATTTTCCAAATGTCCTTCTAATAACCAATTGTTGTGTTTGAGCCATAGGCAAAGAGACTTCTACTTTTTACATATAGTCACTAGAATTACCTTACCCAAAGTTTTCTGAAATCATGTATTTTCCAGACTTCACCAAACCTACAAGCCTACAGCAAGCTCAAGAATTTCAGGGGAATAACTTTTCAGTCACAAGGGTGTCAGAGACAATTTTGGTCCCATTATAAATCCCAGATTACTTTGTATGTGAACTTGAGAAACCTTGGGTTGATTAAATAAAAGTATTTTCTTAGACTACTAGGTATGTATTTTCTCAAAATATACATGCAGAAATTATACTCTAAATCTTGTTGACTTCTAAGTTTGCCTTTAAAAAAAAATAAATTATATTGCAATTGCATGAGATCCTGTCTGAACAAATAATAAATAGTTTGCACTTAAGCCAAAGAATCCAGGCTTCTAGTTTTCCATACTTAGCAATAAAAGCTGAAGCACTTACAGAAGTTTAATACAGTTGGGGTTTCTTTAGGGTTCCATTTTGCATTACTCATCTCTCTCAAGCAGGTATTCAGGATTCAGTTACAAAAAGGAAAGTACAAAAGGGTACCAACAATTCCACTTTAACTCTTTCTAAGAATTATTTTCCCACTACAGGAAACAGGAAGCCATTTCACAGTGGAATTTTCAGTGTAATTCTTCCATATCTGTTACACTGGCTAATATTTTTTTTGCATTCATCATGGAACAGATTTCTTTGGAACTCCTTAATGATGTAGTGACAATTTTATATATGTTGGACATGTGACATAAAAATACAGTGTCTGGAGCAAATCTAACATCCAATATTTTTCTTAGTATTAAGTTAGCTTGCCCTTGCTCCCTCTTTTTCTCTTTTTTTTTTTTTTTTTGCATATGTTTTAGCAACATGTTTTTCAAATCTTATTAGCCTCAGAAAGCACTAAAATGAAGCCAACAGGCCAAGCTGAGCTCTTAACAGACCTTAGGAGATATTAAGAGGTTTTTGTTTAGGAACAGAAAAACACACACACTCTGCTACCAAGCATGAATGCTATTCTGGGTGTATTCTGCTATTTCATTTACAGTTTACTTTACAACATTGTGTTGAACTGTAACACTAACTATAAACATGGAAAAAAAATTAAAAGTACTTTCCCACATGAAATTAAATGGAATTACCTGTCCTTCAGGGGAACCCAAAATAAAAAGGGGTTTTTTTTGTTGTTTTATTTTCTCAGATGTTTAAGCTATTTATACCATTGGCTTTCAGACCAACCATGAAAATTTCATTTTTCACTTACATTACTATGTGTTAATATTGGATAGAAAAACCACCTAATGACTAATTTAGAAGTCCTGACTACCAGCTGGTTTTGACTTACAAGTTCTTCTATTTAGAGGCATTCTGCATTTTCCTTTCTTTGTGTTTTCTTGAATGATTATCATAAATGGCAGAATCCATTAAAAACACCCAAAGGATTTGTCATGTTTGAAGTTAACCCAGTTTCCTTTTTCAAACTATAATACAATTGTTAAGGGACAGAAAAATGTTCAAATAATTAACAACAAAACCCAAAATAGTATATTGGATAAAGGAAATAAATCTGTAGAACAAATACAATCTAACTGACACTGCAGCTTTCAGTTTTCTGTTTGAAGTTTTACAGTCTGTGAGAGTCTATGACCTGTTTGATAAATATTTTTTTCTTGTTAACAATCAAACTTGTACAGTTAAATATTGTGACTCATAAAGGAAAGTTTGGCAGGGTGCAGTAAAAAAAACCCCTTCAATACTGATGTGAGCAAATAGTTACAACATAATTGTTTGGAGTACTTCCTATTATTTTGAGATTAGAGTGCAAGAAAATATTTACTATATATTTAAGAGGGTAGGTCACATCAACTTCAAGTACAAGTATAGCTTTTAAGAAAGCAAATTTTTATGCCATTTCTGTAAGTTGTCCTTTTATATGTATGATAGGGAAAGCCTAGAGTTAAAGTAACTAAGAGGTGTAATTGTCCTTTAAATGTCTAAAGCTGACTGCTACATCCAAGGTAGTTTTTGTTCCTTACATAGTCCTAATTTTTAAGTTTGAAAGAGAAAGTACAGTATTAAGGACATGATGTTTTCAACTTTATCAGTGCATAAATAAAGTTCAGGTGTCATCTGAGTACTCTTGAGAACAGATATGTTTAGGAAAAAAGAATAATATAAAAAAGAATCCCCAAATAATTAAACCACAAGTGCACAACATGTTAGTCCAATTGAAAAGTCATTTTGTCCTCACCTTCATTTCCAACTGCTCTGTAGTAATGGAAAGTCTTTCTATGATCACTATACCAATACAAAAGTAGAAACTTTTATTTTCCCCAATAAGAGAGGCCATTTGACACACAAATGTTAAATAATGTGGCCTGACTCTTCCATCATTCACCTCACACAATTTGCTGCATAGAATCAGAGAAGAAAGGCATTCCTGGTAATGTGCTAGTGAAATACTCTGACAGTGCAAGTCAAAGAACAGTAAACCCTATATATGTTTTACAATCCCAGGCAGTATTTGTTTTACTCTTTTAAGCAAATCTCATTTTAAATACCTACCTCTACTGGGATGAGAAAGCTAAGAAGCATTCATTACAATTGAAGATACAAGTTGAGCAGATAGAACTTATTTTCTCCATCCTAAATGTTGCAACACTGAAAAAAGGAAGGTTATTTAATTCTTCTATAAAAGAATTCTATTTGGTTTTTTGCTCTTCCTTCCATCCATATAAATCTAGGGTTGGATGCTCTGCAGAATAGGTGCAATACTTGAGATTACCAGATCACAGGAATAAGGGGAAAAGAGCAATCAATTATTAGCACACCTACAGGATGATGTAGGAGTGTACTCTAAAACAATGAAATTCCAGCACATACAGCAATAAATAACCAGCCATTCCAGCACTGGACTGCATGCAACAAGAAGGAACCCTGTGTTTGTCAGTGCTGTGGAGTGAGGAAGGAGAGGTACAAAAAGCCCCTCTGAACCTCAGAAGATAACTCCTGAACTCTGGTCTGGCAGCTCTGAAAAAAAAAAAGAGCATGTAGCTCTGAAACAGCACAAAGTCAAGAGGTATATTAAGAAGTGGAATAAAGGTTTGCAGCTTTCCAATAAAATGAGTTACAGCAGTTAGACACGAGCTCTAGGGCATTACTCATTTCAGTATAAAATTTTATTCCATCTAATTTTAAACTACTCAGTCACTGAGTTTCCATCCAATTTAATAAGATGATTGGACATTATACTATTTTTATCAAGGGTATCTTATTTTAAATTTGCACAGTTTTGAAAAACCTTAATGCCAGAAAAGGAGCTTTTCCAGTCTTTTTTACCTATTGACAGCCACCCTGAATATGGGGTCTCTCACACCCCCTCTCAGGACCTTGAAGCAAAGGGGACACCTATGAATGAGGGACTCTGCTTAGAATAGTCATCCCTGCAATATACTGGCTGACAGTTTCTACTGATAAAAATCAAATTTATGATTAAAAATCACTGATAAAATTCAAATTTCAAATTACTGACAAAAATCAAAAACTATGACAAAGTGTCAAGAGGCAGATGGAAAGTTCTGAACGACTCAATTCCTCCTGTTACCCATTCTTCTGCCATGAGCTCTTTGTAGATGTGCTTTAGATGTGTTTCAGGACACATCTGCTTGCTGCCTGGCTGTTTAAAAAGTCTAACTAGCACGACTTGCATCTCCCTTCCTTTTTGCAGTCCCTAGTGATTCCAGTCAGTAGAACAAATGTCATGAAGGCTTGGATTTATTTTGGGATGCTGCTGCACTGAGCATGCTCCAGTAGAGCACAGCCCTAGTGAAATGGCACTTGTGGAATAACTGCACTAGGTTGTTCTCACTGTTGCAACGTTTTCCAGGGTATTTATGGGCCTCTGGGGTACTGAAAACATGCAGCAATAGCTTCTTTTGCAGATGTAAACTCAGCTTTGAGAAAATAGTAAAGTTTTGCTGGTGTTGGAGCACTTGGCAGATGTTCGCAGCCATAAACAAGCTTTCTCTGTCTTTCAAAACAAAAACAACTGGGTACTGACTTGATCATCCTAAATCCCAGCTTGCTTCTTAAGTATAATTGGAGCCAGTGAATTTTACAAATATTAGACAAAATTTAGAATGAAATGAGGTTAAAATGTTGGTCTGTTAGGGTCGTGACTATGCTGAACTCAAATAAGAGTATAACATGTTGGTAGATCTGATGTTTTATGCAAGACTATCTTGTTTCCATTACACAGTGAAAAGAAAGCTACTGTTTAAATGAAGAAACTGATGGAAAAAATCCTTATTACTATATAAACAGTGGTTTAGGCATAAAAAGTGTTTAGTTTATGCATCTGCACATTTAGCTGAACACTAAGCTTTTTCTAAACACAATTTGGTGCCTTCCCACTCTCATGTATTTTCACTTTCTTTTTGAAAGCAGGAAATCTATGTCTCCTCGTGCCTCAAAATGTAGAGCAACAAAAAGTTGATTATTTTAACATGTGTTTTACCTAACTCACCAGAGAATCCTAGTGAATGGCTCCTACATTTTGCTTCCCTTAGATTTTCATTCACACCAATGCAAGAAAAGCTGGTGAGGGGTCTAGAATACAAGTCTTAGGAGCATCTGAGGGAAATGGGGTTGTTTAGCCTGGAGAAAAGGAGGCTGAGGAGAGACCTTATTGCTCTCTACAACTACCTGAAAGGAGGTTATAGAGGGGCAGGTTGGTCTCTTTTCCCAAGTAAAAAATGACAGGACAAGAAGAAATGACCTCAAGTTGCAACAGGGGGGGTTTAGGTTGGATATTATGAAAAATACCTTCACTGAAAGGCTTGTAAAGCACTGGAAGAGGCTGCCCAGGGAAGCAGTTGAGTTGCCACCCCTGGAGGGGTTGAAAAGATGTGTAGATGTGGCACTCAGGGACATGGTTTAGTGGTCGCCTGGCAGTGCTGGGTTAACAGTTGGGCTTGATCATCTTAAAGGTCTCTTTCAACCAAAATTATCCTATTATTATATTCTAAAAATGTACAAATAAACCTTTTTTTTTTCAATTAGGTCTTCCATTCCTGGTTCAACAAATTTCACCTCTTTCAAGCTGATCTAGTCCCTGTTAAAATCTTGACACTCCATTCATTTTCATTATGTCACCCCTTCAAGCCCTTGACATAATAAAAGTTGTCTTTCAGTAACTGCCAATCAAGTTAAACTTCAGCTTTGTGGACAAAATGAGAAGAAGTTGCTAAAACAAGGCTGAGATAATGAAAAAATCACCAGTCATTCCTTCTAGAATTGCATCAATGGTGACCAGTTAAGAAGTTCAGGTTAATCATCCTCCTTCAACATATTAATGAGACCAATTAATCCATGTATTAACACACAAGTCAAACAGGATTATCTGTGTGGATGGTGCCCTGTATGTAAATAGGTCCTGACTCCAAAAGCTATTGAATAGACCCACAACTGCTTTTGTGTATCTTAATACATCAATTAATACAACTGATAATCAATAATTAATACATCAACAATAATCAACAATTAATATACATCAAGACAGCAATACATTGCTGGGTCCTACACTTTGGCCACAATAACCCCCTGCAGCTACAGACTGACATATATAAATAGACATATATATTAAAATCTATTAAAACCTAATCAGTGTTGCTTAATGGGCCTCCTCATTCTGCTGGACACTGCATACTAACAAAAGATAGATAATCCATGCTCCTGTGAGCTGGCAATGCTGCACCTCACTTCTTTGTGGTGGTTACAAACATCACTGCATCCCAGCTGTCATCATCCTGGGTGTTATACCAGAGCAGGTTTTAAAGAAAGTCTGAGGGAAAACATCACAATAGAGATATCCTTCAATTTGCTTTCCCAATTTAGCCATCAGAAAACAATAGTTTTTCTCTCTTCATGAGAGCTGTGTCAACAACTCAGATTCACTGAGCTACACAGTAATTCAGATGCTTTAACATCTGAAAGCACCAATCTTTGAAGGTAAAAATCATTATCTACATGACAGACTGGAAATATGCAATAGAGGTACAATCTATCCCTTTTTATACATTAATAATTCAAACATTAAAAGATCCTCATAGATAGAAATCTGATCTAAAACTTCAGAAAAATATTTAGCTGGAATACAAGCCACAATCACCCAAAAATGGTTTCAGAGTGGAAGCCATTTCTGAAATTATAGAAGCATCATTGCAAATGCAAGATAACAATCTATCAGTAAGAAAGCTATAAAAATCAGACATCTGTAGGCAACTCATGTCAAATTCCCCAGGGGTAAAATAACTTAGCTGTATTTAGACTTTTCATCTTCCTAAGCATATTTAAGAAAACAGGCGTTATGAAACACCCTTTGTATTCAGGAGATGTTTAGGGGAACCAAAATCCTTTTAAAAACTTGTTAAAAGGACACACAGAGTGTATGAAAGTCACTCGTTGAAATCCAGTTCTGAAAACCTGTTTACAAATCACAGTCCCAGGGAACACTGGAATTTTCTAAGGAAAATTACCTTCAGTGACCCACAGTGCTGTTCTGGGTGATGTATTCACTACATCTGCTGTTGCTATTGATCATCAAATTTATCTAATCCATTTTTAAGTGTTTATTACAGACTTTCCACTCAGATCCAGAACCCTGTGGATCATTATGAGCACAACGTATGAGAATATCTATACTACTCCTTTCTCAAAAGCACTCAATATTCCTACAAAAGCAGTTAAGAACTAGTTATGTAATAATGCTGAGATGACAAAAAATATGTCCAGCTCCTCATTTACTCTAAATCAACACTAAGAAAAATGCAGGAGATGGCAACATATCTGGTACAAATCACCACTTGGAGAAAGCATCACTGACTCTAGACAGGACCAAAGTACTTGTCTGAAATGCTTCCTTCTCTCTGAGTGCTTTCCACCTTACCCCTGCTCCTTAAGATGTGCAGGCAGATGCCCCTGTCACTGCCTAACCACTGTGCATTTCCTTGGATTGAGTCTCACTGTGCTTAACTCTCCCACCAGGTGAGATTATGGCCCCTCATACCCAAAACAAAGAAGACACCAATAAGCAAAATTTGCTCTCTGATGTAATGCATATGCAGGTATTAAGACACATATCCTGAAAAGAAAGTTTGAGTTGATACATAAACACACAAGATGCTCAGCATGAAGATTGACATGACAAACCCCTGCACTGGCTTCCCCTTGAAGTAAAGAATTGACCTCAAGGTCCCTCTCGAGCTGTTTATACCTTGAGCTACCTGGCAGTTTTTTTCTTTCCAAGATATAACTTTTTTAAAACAACTGTGTTCCACTGAAACAATTATAAAACTTAGGAGGATGAGAGGCTCACAAATGCAGAGCCAGGTCTTCCCCCACCAGCCTCGACTGAATCTCTGGAGAAGTGTGGCTCCAGAATTCATGTCTTAAAGGAGCAGATCCAACGCTCTTTAACCCTGATTTAATAAGTTATGCACATAAACACAACACAAATCTGTCTAGTACACATAGGATGACTGGAGAAAGCTCTGTAGTCTGTCCAGGTCTCTCTGGATGGCAGCACAGCTGCTGCTGTGTCAGCCACTCCTCCCAGTTTGGTGTCAGCAGC
>JAOEGS010017683.1:0-10198 GCA_025447755.1 Corythornis vintsioides
CTTCTCCAGGCTAAAGAGCCCCAGCTCTCTCAGCCTCTCCTCAGCAGGGAGATCTCCACTCCCTTCAGCATCTTGGTCACTGTGTAGGGAGGAGAACCCTATAAAACTAATATCCAGACTTAGCTTGCTGTAGACTGTTTTTTGCACGTAAAAGGAAATGAAAGAGCCTTTATGTACTGGGAGATTGTATTTCTGCTTTTCATGGTTAAATTTGAAATGACTGGCTCCAAGTAAACAGCTGAACATCTGGGTTTGTACTGAATAAAAAAAAAAAAAAAAGGAGAGAGACATGGAATCATTTAGGAAATAAAGAACAAGTAATGTGCTCTTGCTGAAGGTTACAAGTTTGGGTTAATGTCTAGTTTTGAAATGATCTACTTTCACATTGCAAATAATCTCTTTTGAAAAATTAGTTCTGGTGAAAGCTGCTTGATTGACAGCCCTGGAAAGCAGCACTCTGTGCTCATGAGGAGTCTGTGAAGACTGCATAGCAGCAGCACAAATTTTCACCAATTGCTTGTACATCTGAAAACAGACTTTGAGGATCTGACTCCATGGGACTGCCCAGGCAGATGTTGGCTTTTCAGTCCTGAAAACAATGGTGCCAGCCAAGCAACTCCCATTTGGAAGGATTTCTGTGAGAAATCACATGGAAACAGAGAAATTTGTCCTTCCAGGGATTTGAGAATAAAAGGAAGCAAAAGAAACTCAATTTTTCACAAGCTCTCCAAATTCCACTTCATCCATACGTGTGACAACTTTCAACTCCATCCACCCACCAGTAATTCCTGTTTGCAGAAGAGTCAAGGGAAGGATAAGAGAGGCAAGGTTCATTTCCCATTTACATCACTACTGAAAAATGTTCCTGCAGCTTTTATTATTATTATTATTATCATCTTTCCATTATGTACAGCTCAAAGGAAGAGTCATCTATTTTGAACAAATTTAATTTACAAAGCTTCAAGATGTCAGCACACAAATAGAAATAGGAGTGGACTCTCAACAACTCCCACTCTATTATATGTGGCTGCCAAACCTTTCTCAAACAAGAGAAAAGAAAGTTTCTAATCTAAGAACAGTATCTAATGATATCTTGCTATTGCTTTACTTGCTTCTCCTTGCAACCCTTAGTAACTGCCAGCTCTGGTTTTAACCTGGGAGCCTGCTTCATAAGTTTGTGTTGCTCTGCAATATTAGGCTTCTGTGTAAAATAGCTTCCCACTCACTTAGGCTCTCCATCTGGCACCTCAGCTCTGGCTGCCAGCAAGGCATGTCTGCTGGGATGTGCACCAGAATGTGCTCCTGTGGGGGCAGATGGGAGAGTGAGGGGTCACCAAGTCTGACTTCAGAAATTATTCCTGTGAAGGCAAACTACATCAGTAGCTTTGGTCATCATTTTAGGCTTGCTCTCCAGTGAGCAGGGTGTGTTTCCTATTCAGCAAGCAGAAGGTTTCAAATCTGCTGAACTTTGCTGAGGTTCAGTAGAGAGAAGCTTAATTAGTAACAGGTCACTTTACTGTCATCAAGTCCCATAGAAATATTCCACTGGTTTTGGTGGGATAACTTGCTCCAGTGATTTTAAAGGGATTTGGCCTTAGAATGGTAAAATAGACTTAGATTGACAGCAACTTCTGTATTTGCTTTCTGCCTTAATGGAAGCTAGATGATACTTTAATTAGATCACAATGGGTAGGTCCAGGGGGACTGCCACGTATACAGTCAGCACGGTTTATTCATCAAGTCATTTGCCTTCAGATGTCTAAGTATCCACCATACATTATGCAAACAGCAATGACTCTTTGCTCTACCTGCATTTGCAGAAAAAAATACTCAGTTTTCAAAATCCAAGAGGGAAAATCAGTATCTTCCCCCAACAACCATCCGTAGTCTGACCACCTTGTTGTAAAAGGACTAGGATAATTACCTAATCTGACATGCTTATTTTCTGGGGCCAAAGCATAATGTAATTATTAGCAAACCCAAGCTATTACACGGGAAGGTCAGGCATTTTCAGTGAAACATGAAGCGAGCAGAGGCCTGCCTGGGGACAGAGTAGACTGAAAACCTGGAGTGCTATATGGGAACTAAAATGCAGCTACATTCTGCACTAATCATGCACTGACATGGGGCAATTTTCTAAGGATCAGTTTTGGAGCATCTCATGACAGACAAGATACCTGAAAAGCAGCCAGTGTCAGAAACAAGGTGTTTGGAAACCATCTGCCTCAGCATAGTGAGGATGCAGCGTAAAAAGCTGTGCTGCTGCAAATTAACTGCTTCTTACTGAGCTTGTCACTGTTATGTGCTGCTCTTTGTGTCCTGCCTGGAAAAGCTACCTCAGCTTAGAAGCCTCTCTGACAAAAGGATACAGGCTTGAAATGTGTTAGGAAAGCAAACCCCACCTGTATCCCACCTCAGCTCTGACACCTGCTTCAAGGGTCCCTTCTCTCACAAGTGAATTGCCAAGATATGAGCTGTGAATCAGCAGCAAAGAAGTCTAAAAGATCAATAATTACCTATATTTGAAGGCAAGGTCTGGCAAAGTGTGCTGGTTTGGGGGGTAGCTGATGTTTCTCTACTTCCTTCCCCTTTTACTCTACCAAGCTGTGCCAGTGCAAGCTCTCACAAGATCTCTCTATCTGAAATGGCAAACATTATATGTCAACCTTGGGATGTGGAAACCTATTCTAGTTCTGCCTGACCTCTATCCCTGAGTATTAATTTTCTCAGTCTTTGCATTTGGACATTTTCTGTCTTTCATTCCATATCAAGCACAATGCTCATATCCTCCCAAAAACATATTCTCTCTTTCCAGACCCTTAAAAATAGAAAGTTTACCACAACTGATTTCAATACCTCACAAAGAAGGCTTTTTCTCTGCTTGTTCATTTTCCCATCAACTACCTCTTCCTTTCCACTATGCTACTGACTTCAAACCTGTAATTTGCCTCCCTGCATTTCCTATTGGCAGATGCTTTCTGATGTGACAGTGTGAAATGCTCTGCATGTAGCTATGAAAATGCTTTTTTTCTTTCCCTACCGAGTCTTTTTGAGCACTTCCAATCTAAAACAGAAATTGGCTTCTCATTTTAGCAGATTGTTTTCATTGGTCAAAGAAAAATGTTGAAGATAACCATTTAAAAACTGTTGCAGGTCAGTAAAAAATATATGTGGAAAGAGAAACGAAACAAAACAAAATCAAGCAAACAAACAAAAACGAATCGAAAAGGAGAGATGAAGGAAAAACATCCATCTGTTTTTTTCTGTAGTAGAAAATTATATTTTAAAGTAGTGTATCTTCAGAAAAAGGAAGTAAATTTTCTGAAATTGCCTTGGTTGTTCCAAGAGATGGACCCTTTCACTGTGCAAAATTTCAGTATTGATAATAGTCTGTATCTTTTGAATAAAATAAAAACCAGCTGGGGTTGTTAAGACAAACCATCCTTATCTTTCCATTAAGATTTGCAGCGACAGGCCCCATTTTCACACCTGCAAGTGTTCAGCTCCTTGTGGGAGATGCCACAGACCTCACACACACCTTTCCACTCACCTGTATATGTAGCTCTGCTGTCCGGAAACGCCAAAGCTCTTTATAGGAGAGGCTGTACTTTTTCCATGTGTTTGAGCAATGCTTAACACCTCCAGGCTGTTACATTTCAGCAGATGAGAGGTTAACATTTTTTGCACTATAACTTTCACTCTCAAGATCCCAACAAGCTTTTCTGTCTTTGCAAAGCTTTTGTCCAAACCCTATGCCACTTAGGCAGCACGGACCTAGCCTCACATTTCACTCCCTCTCCCACTCTTAGCACACTGAAATAATAATGCCATTTTCCCTGCTGGGTAGCCTTTCAAATCCATACCATTCTTACAAATAGAGGGCAGGAGTTCACAGAAAATCCTCCCAACCTTTCCAGAGATGGGAAACTGCACTGATGGAGCTCAGGAAATGCTGCATTCTCTGCAATGAGTAGAGACTTCTGTAGACTACTGCATACACCAGCTCGAATTTATGTCTCTGTTTCAGTTCAGAGCTCACCCAGCTCATTGGTCAAACCAAGGCTTGCTGAGAAGATGGGTTTAGGGAATTTGGCTGCTGCATCTGTGAGCTTCACAGCCCCTTCTTCTCACTACCCAAAGCTCACAGTTTAATTTCCCCATCTTCTGTAGGGAAAACAATGATGAACCAAAAAATCAAAATTGATTTAGAAAATCTGAATCCAGCCTGAGATCCAGCAATTAGATTTATGGGCTGTTCTGTTCAGTGTTATGGACTACAATACCATTGGCTAATTTACTGCTTAGGGGTATGGCTTAGTCAAGGGCTTGTCAGTGGTAGGTTAATGATTGGACTGATGATCTTAAGGGCCTATTCCATCTAAACAATTCTGTGATTCTGGAATTATCAAGGTAAATCCTGCTTTCTATAAATTATAATTTATTTTATTTTTTTTTTACTGTCTTCATTTGATCATGACCTGTTCTTCTTACAGATCCAGGGTTAGCTTTGAGAAAACAGAGGAAAAAGAAGCATCACTGGTCACACCAAAAGGTGTCCTGCACAGCTGGATTATAGGTAGTTTTCTCATGAGTTTTAAGTGGTTCTTTATCATCTCTCACTAGAGAGACTGATGATGGTCCCTCATTCATTTCTGCACATTCTGCACATTTCCTACCAGGGAAGAAGAAACAAAGCCCTGTCTCTAAATACAAGGTCTTAGCAGAATATTCAAATTCATTCTTCTCCATATGTCTCGTCATCATATTTGTTTTCACCATGAAAGCAAAAAAAAAAATGAACTGTAAACCAAAGTGTCAACCAAAACAGAGATGTTCCTGCTGTTCCTCTAAAGACACCATATTGTTCCAACTCTATTTTAAGATGAAAAGAGATATCCTAGTCTGTACTGTGCTCTGGAGGTGGTAGGACACAAAAGTGGAGGAAGAAAAAGTACTAATATATTTCCGTGGAATATTCAGGCATGTTTCCTCTGAAAGAGGAGGATAGTCCAGTTTCAGTGTTTCTGAGTATCACCTTGTGAAAAAACCCACACCTGGGGTTTGCTTATACACTCACAGCTAGCAGAGATACTGCAAAATGACCAAGCTGTTTACATTTAATATATTGCCTTGTGATCACTTGTAATACAATAAACAGTGGCGTGCTCTCTACGACCTGCAGCTGCACAAAACACTGATGTGCAGAGAAGAGCTGAGGTTTGGTTCAGAAATGCAGAACCTTTTTGTCTGCCCTCGTTCTGTCTGTGTACTTTACTTTGATTGCATTTGCTCTGTCACATGCCAGCTAATTGTTGTGCCTGCTCCTGAATGGAATATAAAATGACAAGTACCACTTGAGGATTTTTGCAGGTGTCACATGACAAATACTGTGCATTTGGTTTGAGCAACTGTTTCAGAAAATTGTGCATCTACCTAATTAATTATAAGTGATATCACTCCAAAATAAATTATGTATATATAAAAAAACCCACTCTGAGATTGCATACAGATTGCAGTCACAATTGACAAAGCATATAATTCAGAGACAGACTGTATATATGGTTAAATATAGTACTCATTGTCATGATGTATGCTAGTAAAGCAAGCTCACAAACACGTGTGCTAAGATTTTAAATGCTTCCATGAATAAATCTATATTCTCTCTGTTTCCACAGTCTAACTGCCTTTAAAAAACTAACTTCTATGAGCTGTAGGTATCTCCTTAGGATATGTTGAGGGTGTAAACACCTCGGTCACTGCCTCACAGCCCCTGAACAAGCCAATACATCCCACACATTCACAAGCAGTGAATGAACACAGGAAGGCACTGACATCCAAACCTTGGGAAGTTTTCTTTACAGGTGATACCATTGCATCCCAGTTCAATCTAGAGGTCTGGGAAGCAAGAGTTTGTGGAGATTTCAAGATGCAAGTTTCTGCTTCCTTGCCTTGTAACGTCTTGTGCAGTCAAAGTGCTAACTTAGTATGAAAACTTCCACTAAGGTAAAAATTCCTGCAGAGCAGATTTGGAGTTTGACTGACACACTTTGTCTCTTTCCATTTACTTATTTTTTGTTAATAAGGTACATAAGTGAGAGCCTTGAAAACCGTATCTAGTAACTCCTTCCTGGCACGTGGAGAGAAATGATGATTAGTGGACTATCACTGCAACTGGATTACAAGTGTAGAGTTCCCAATAAAAGGGTGATTTTCCTAAAATCAAAGCAGGAAAAGTGTTTCTTTAGTTTTGCAAGCAGAGGAAATGCTCCTCTAAAGGATGGGCCAAGACTGGGTGTGTAGCAGGCTGATGGGAGCAGGGAAGCAGTGGCTGCTTATTTCTGCCAGTGTTCAACCTTAGGGAACCAGGCTGGCTGGGTTTGGCTCTTCCCTGCACTGCCCCACAAGGGATAAGGCAGCGCAGAGCAAGAAGGATGGAACAAGAAACCTTGCAGCCTCAGGGGGGTGGCAGTCTCTCACCTCCCAGTGACCTCCCACCTTTGCTTTGGAGAAATCTGGATCCACATAAGTGATGTCACAAGGGCCATGACAATGGCTGTTCCTCTGGATCCATTTAGTCAGGGCTGAGGAATATAAGTCCCAAAATAGTGTAGATCTGTAGTCACTCCTCACATACCATCCATGTCAAATCAGCCCAGCTTTCCTCTGGGAACAAGTAATCTGTAGAAGTTCTCAGTGGCAGCCAGACAGACTCCATCAATGGAAAAGTCAGATGACTTCAGATGACTTTGAGGTTTCACATCCCATCACTCACTAAGGTTGGAAACACCTCTTAGCATCAGAGTGCCAATAAGCACAATAACCCATTAATTAAAGGGATTTAGAGAAAGATTATACAGCAGCTGACTCTTAACTTGGCTGAGCTATTTCTGAAAAGGTACAAAAGGCTGTTTTGAGGTACAGTTCTGTAAATACAGAGTAATGCCTTATTTGCAGTTAAACAGGCTCAGTGTAGTCATAAGCAGTAGTGTAAGATTTAGGAATTCATTTTATGTATTTATATATATATATATATACCTGATGCTTTGTACCATCCCAAACCAAAGCACCTGGGGAAATGACATCTGACATCTCCTGGACCTCCTGATGGATACTACAGCAAATACCCAAAGGGTGAAGAAACATATAGAGGTTAGCCTAGACCCATAAGCATTAAAGAAAACCTCTTAATAAGGCATCATTGTTCACTCTGAATTGTGTAATGATAAAGCATTGAGAAATTCAGAACCTCAGCTCAGCAAGGTCCACAGTGAATCATGTCTGAAAAGATGTATTTCTCTTTTCATAGAGCTCTGCACACAGATTCCCATTTTCTTCAGTGTATTTGTTATCTTGAATGGTTTATTTTGTGCATTATGTCTGATCCTACAGAGGAGAAATATTTCATTCATTGTCTTGCCATGATTGTCTATGCTCTCTAGTTCAAAGAAAAATGCATTTATTCTTGGATTTTTAGAAACACTGCATTGAATAAATAAGCTTATTTTCCCTAAGATAAGTCACATTTTCGCTGTGATCACAGGAGCATAAAACCTGCTTTCTGGGATCATTCATGCTCATCAAATTCTGTCACAAAATGTTTGAAAGCAGCAAATACTAAATGAGTGAAGACAAAGTCCCTGCAACTCTCTTTCAAACAAATATTGGTAGAAATGCTTTGTGCTACATCACAGCATGGATATAAATTACTAGAATTTAACACATTTTAATTGAATTTGCTTTTGACCATGATTTTGCCTTGTTTATTATGTTTCCCTGAACCTGCAAAATGTGAGTTTGTGTAAGCACATATAGGCCCTGTGAGCACAAAATTCTCCTTTATGTGTTGCAAAAGCTGAAAGAAAATATTATAGAAAATATTAATATATGTGGTGATGAACACAAGTAAAAATATTCAGGTCTTATTTTCACAGACATTTTTGACTACTGAATCCTCATGGAGATACCAAACTCTCCAAGACCATATGCTGTAGTCAAACTGTCACTCATTAACTTGGAAATCTTTGGGCTCCAGTCCTTGGGGGTTGAAACAATGCAATATTTGACTGTAAGATACACTGAGAATTCTTAAATGTATGTCAGAAATTTACTGCTCTTCTGCACTTCTGTTCCTACTGAAAAAAAAGCAAGAAATCTGCCTCTCCAGCAAATCACTAAATGGAAGAATCAAATACTTGGCTTATAAAACAGTATCACTTATTGATTCCTCTCTGACTTGGCTTGATCATATTTACTGCTCTTTATTCAGGTCTAACTGCCTTCACACATGAAATATAAAAAGAGGAAGGCTACAGGTTTGTCTTATCATTTGATTATGGTAGCTGCACACTAATACATGAACAGCAAATTATACCCCACCCTGAGTGCATGTGAGGCAACAACCAATTGTGAACTGCCTCTGGGTTCAGTGACTAGAATAAGGCTCATAAAAATCAGATGTTGAAGAACAGCATCAGGGACAGTCTCAGAAATGCTGTCTGGCAAGGCCATAAGATATAAATGCTTCTGAAATGAAAGAAGGAAAGAAGGAAAGAAGGAGTCACTTGAATATGAACAGTTGCATTTCAGCTTTCCCATAAAATCCTGCTGCTCTTAATCAGTTGCATCCTTTGAGCTGCATCAATTAAAGACATAGTATCCATAGGAGGGGATCTGTAGCAAACAGTCATGAACCTCAATTAAATTACAACAAAAAAACTGTACCTTTGCAGCTCTGCAAATACACAGGAAACCTGACTGAAGAGCCAAAATCACATTCCGACTCTGCAAAGAGAGGAAATGAATTAGGAGTAGTGGGATGATTCAAACTCTACAAAAGTCTTATTTCTAGGCTGATTTTGCATTTTTGCAGCTGGGAGGTATTGTGTGATTCCAAAACTGTACACCATGCTGGATGATCAGGCCAAGAAAGAATGAGTTGAAGGCATTGTGCCAACGTGTTGTGTGTGCACTTAGTGCTGATGGATTATCTCTTTACTGTCAATTTCTTAGACTTTTCATGCGTGGACCATTGGTAGTACTGTCAAAAAATAATAGAGGACAGGACACAGAAATGGTGTGGTAATGACAACGACATTGCTTCTCAGAGAAGAAAGCTAAGCAGCCACACTTCATAGCATTTTAGCTGTTCACACGCTGCGGTAGCGATGATGCTCCTTACCAAAACCCTAGACAGCTCAGAACCCCACTGTGCTAAGTGCTGCAGAGCACAGAGCTAAACAAACTCATTCTCACGTAGCAACGCCACTTTTACATCATTTCTTAGTTGTGCACACGTGTCTTTTGATGTCTGTGTATGTAAAAAAGTTAAAAACTCAGGCAAGAAATATCCAAGGATTTGGTGCTTTCAGTTTTAGCTGCTTAACAAGTGAATTTGGTAGCAGCAGACCTCGGGCTCCTGGCAGTTTCTCGGTGTTATCTGTATTTCTCATAAGGGTGTTCTGAGCCCTTAGCCTGAAAAAATAAGTCAAGTACATTAGGACATCTTTTAAATGCCTCCTTTCATGCCTTTTTCCTATGTGCTTTGTTTCTGTCCTGCCCAGAAAAACCTTCACACCACAGGAGGTAAGTAAATAAAGGCCCCAGCTGGATCAGATTTGGTTTTCTCCTCTCACACCATCTTCATCTGGGAAGTTCTTAATAGGAGCCCAACCAGCACTTGCCACCATTCCCTGTCATCTTTTATTTCACACTGTCTTCTGCTTACTAGTAAAAATTCTATTTTCTGGATTTTTTTTTTTTAATGTAGACACTACTGTCTGTGAATAGTATTGAGACAGCCTGGTCACCTCAAATTTAAAATAAATAAATGCAAGCAAGAGGAAATAAGTGACAAGTGTAGCTTCCTTCTCTTTTTTACCATAATTGTTTTAATTGTAATTGTTCAGTGACCCAGCCTGTCTGCCATCAGTTCCATGCCAGTGGCTGAGAAAACTAATGAGAAAGATCAGGTCTGGCTTTCCCACCCAGTGCAGACAAGAGACAGGTCTCTGTAAAGAAACCCAAAGTTTATCAGCTGACATATTGGCTTTGTAACTGATAATGACAAAGGTGAAAGAGAGGAAAGCAGGAGGGAGAACTGGAAGGAAGAGCCCCATCTTCAGTTCCTTTGGTGTTTCCTGGTTTCTATAACATCACATATAGAAGTGATGTTTCATGGGTGTGTTTGCCGTGTCTTTAT
>JAOEGS010017684.1:0-31314 GCA_025447755.1 Corythornis vintsioides
AGTCATGCACGAAGAACAATAATGCATTAAGGCCTTTAAAGAGTAATCAAGATTTTAGTTAAACTGTAAATACCATTCAGAAGAAAGCAGGGATCTTCAGCATTTTTTCCTTTTAGTCATTTATTTGGTAATAGTAACAGTCAACATTATTATTGATATTTTTAAAAAGAAAATAAAATAATACTTGTTAAAGATTAGCTTTTCTTCTATCATCACAGTCCAAACCTTCTTTCATGTCTGTATGTGACCTCTTCTTCATTTCCTCCTGAAGAAAAATGTATTAAAAAAACTCTTGCACTTAGATGAGTCACCCAAACCTTATCCTGCTTGTGCAGGATCCTTTTATTCGGTACTTTTTTTAGTTATGTGGACTAACAGAATCAGTACCTGTCATTTAGAATAGCCAAGAAGCAATAAAGCAAACACTCACTTATCTGAATCCTCATGGTTCAGAATTAAACACCTTATGTCAAAGTTTCTTCATGATCACTTTTTTTGATATCACAAACTCATTCTAAATTCTAACTTTTTCTCCAGTAAAGGCAATTAAAAAAAAAACAACAAAAAACCACAAAACACCCACAAGCTTCATCCTCCATTTCATACAGCTGTAAATGAAGACAGATTTTTCTGATGACATGTAATGCCAGCACTAGATTAGGGTTCAGTCCCTTCTGCATGTCATCATTTTTATTTATCCTTCTGCCTGTACCATTTGAACAACACTGTCATACTGTCAAAAAAGAATGATGATATGACTATGGCATTAAAGTAGCAATGCTGCCCACTAACACTGAAACCCTAGCCTCCATCTGGGCACCCAGAAAACACAAAATAGGTGATTAGTGACCCTTTGCAAAAGATTTTACCTCACTAAGTGTTCTACATGAAAGTAATGACAGAAAGGCATCATGAAAAACCACTTGTATGTGGCAGCCAGATTGTTTTTCTTCTCATGTCTCTCACTTTTCAGATCCTACAACTGAAGAAGAGATTGAACAGGAGGGACCTTTCACAAGCTGATGACGAAATGTGTTCATCACTTCATGTGAAACAAAACAACTGAAATCCTTCTTATTTCAGAGAGAAAAAAAAAAAAAAGGTCCCTCTCTCAATAGTTATAACTGTAGCAGGTGAACACAGGAAAAAAAGCAGCAAAGTTCAGCACCTAAGCAGCTGTTACTGACCCAGGCTATCCAACCTACTGCAACTCAGACTAAATTCACAGGCCACATCACTGCTTTAAGCACATAGTCTTAAAACTTGGTTAGCAGGTAATTAATATAATGTTCCAAAGTAAGGATGGGAGGCCACTCCTCACCTGCAGTGGAGCAGCTGCAGAGTGGCTGGCTGGAAGATGCTCTGCTGGCAGCACAGGGGCCTTCCGAGCTGTCACTACTTCAGCAGGTACAGCTGCACAACTGAGCACACTTTCCATCTTCTGGTTATATAGTGAAAGACTCATTAAAATAAGTTTATTACTAGCAAAGGCTGCCAACATAAACACAGCATTCTTGTTCTTCACCAGTGGGTTATAGGAAGAAAAGTCTTTTAAAGTCACTTGTTACTAGAAGCATTTTGCAGTTGTCAGCATAACAGTTCAGAACAACCCTGGGCACAATCTTAGCATCCTCTCCCCCCAAAATCCCCAGCATTATGGGTTATAAAAACACATGGGTTTGGGTTTGTTTTGTTTGTTTTTAATATCTTTTCTTTCATTATGTAAAACTCCATTACCAAGTTTCAGCCATTTCCATCCTTATAATCCAAGGTCAATTCCCCCGTGGCACTGATACAATTGCAGTCATATTTTCAGATGCATTTTTCAAATGCTTTGGCTCTGCCATTTGGTTGAAAACTGAAATGTACTTAAACAGATTCTAATCAGCATTTGCACACATTCCCCAGCTGAAACTGAGGCTACTAATAAGTGAAGATGTGAAGGAGTTCCTGAATTTTTTCCCCACCACTTACAAAGCAGAAGAGAACTGTGCTGAGCTGATAGCAAGGCAATCTTTTTTTCCTTAAATTATTACAAAGACTGAACAACTACAGGATACTAATGACCCACCCTGCAATTGGATCAATACAAGTAAAACACAGTGAACATTCCTCCTTGAATGCACACAGAAAATGCACACACATCTCATGGGTGGCAGTAAAAGTACTGAAGCTGAGCAAACTGACTTTTTCCCTTTTTTAAAAACTAAAGTGAAAAGCTTTAATCTTAGCATATATAGTTCACTATAGAAGAACAAATAAAACTGCCAGAAAATAAAACTTTTCCAGGTAACTATATTGCTATATATAAATCCCTCACACGGCAACAATGCCCAAAAGACAATTCTGTTTCTTTAAAGCTCATCTTTTTCAACTGCAGCAGATGTTCTGAAATTACAGATCCAAAACAGAAGGTACACAAAGAGTCAAAAGCTAAGAAAGAGATAAGAGCATAAGAACTATAACAAACTAGAAAAAATATTTCTTAAAGAACAATAATTTCAACTACTTACTAGGCAATGAATTTCAGATGGGATCCTAACTGCTATGCTTTCAGCTCTTCCCTCTACTTGCTGGCTCAAATTTACACAACAGATTGTTCTTACAGATGCAAAATTATGTGGCAATAAATTCAGGAAAATAAGACAACTTTAATATTAAATATGTAATTTTCATATTAAAAATGAAACACTCCAAAAGCTCAGAGGGCCAAAATCCTGCCAAGAGATACACGTGTGTCAGTGATGGCAACCTGGGGATCCTGTACTACCAGAGCTCAGCCCAGCAACCTGCTCAGTTAACAACACTCTGGGATAAAGATGCTATCTGTGCTGTCCATCATCTATGCAGATGATGAGTGCTGTGGACAGGTGCACCAATAGAAAGGATCAGAACTGCAGCTGTATCTGCAACCCACTCTTCATTAGGAGTAAAATTCCAGGGTCTTGATGGCAAGGATCAACTTAGATGACCATCAAGTTGAGATGAGCATCAAGAATCATGAAGGTGATTCTTGCTCAAGCCAGTATAAATACCGAGTTTAACTGTCAGCTGTACTGTAACAAAAAATAAACAGCAAATTAGTTCAGGCTTGGTTGGTGATTTTTAAAGTTTTAAGGCATGAATATTCTGAGACACTTAAAACTCTCTCCTGTTAATCACCTCTCCATTTCTTAGTTCACCATGAATCCATTCCCTGTACACTCCAGCTCTGTGCTCACAACTTCACTGCTGTGCTGCCTAATTAGCCTCTGCAAGGAGTTTAAAACCTGTTAACACAGCCATAGTGGAGCAGGCAGAAGATGCAACTACACTTTACATCTCTAGGATCGTGTCAAGGTTTAAGCTTAATGCAAAACTCCTAAGGCTGGCACTGAAGAAGACCAAAGGCAGACAACAGTTCCCTTCCCCTGGCAATCACATTCAACTGCAGCCCCAGCAAACAGACCAGGCAGGCAACTGCAGGGAGGAGGAGGAGGAGATTTATCAGAGCTGTTTGTCACCACCATAAAGCTCAAAGCTGAGTTCAGCTTGCCCTGAAGTGGTACAATCACACGTGGCAAGAAAGCAGAGGTCTGCATTGTTTTCACACAGCCCATGTTCACCTAGCAGCCCTAGTTTTAGAACACATTGAGTGTTCAGCTAACACCAACACACCCTTCAATAACATGTATTTAATAGCATATAAATAAATCTCATATTATATAAAATAACTTAGTTAATGCTGTAGATAGACATAAATGCAGAAGCATAAATACACAAATGTATTTGAGAACTGTAAAGCTCTTCTTAAATGCAGCAGTCAACTAGAAAGTATTCAGTAGGAATGTATTTATAGAAGGGTTTCTTATAGATCACCCAAGGTCAAATACCATTAAGTGCTATCATCAATGTGTACATGCAGTACACATAAAAATGTCACTTCATTAAGTTAGTGGATGACACAAACTGGCAGAAGAGCAAGTAATAAGAATACAGTAGTTTTACAAAGTGATCTGCACAAAACAGGTTTTTCATAACCACTAATGCAATGCTACGTGACCAAAAAAAGTAAAAGACTAGATCATGGAAAGCTGTGACAAATAAAAAGGTTATTTCTATTAGCACAGGCAACATCACACAGACTTTCAACATGATACCCAAGAGCAATCAATGGATGTCTACAAGAGGATGCAAAACCCACTTCCCTTTGGAGATGTCGTTGCTGGAACCTATGGAGGAAGAGTGTGCACAGCTCTAGTGTTCTCATTTTCACCTCTGTATCACACCACAACCAGAAGAAAGCCACCAAGTGTCAGCGATGTGTCTGACCCATGCTCATGATCAGAAAGTCCTCTATGATAATTTAAAAAAAAAAAAGGTGGTGATAACCATGTCACATATTTCAATTTGCCTTTTTTTTTTTTTTTAATTGCCTTTATAACTAACTACCAGGACACATTAATTGGTAATTTCTGTGTTTCTTAATGCCTGTAAATTGAGACTGCATGTCTTTTTCAAAGATATATTTTAACCAAACAGAAATGATTATGCCTAACACGGGCATAAACAGACAAGGGTTAAGGCATACAACATAGCAAAAATCATACTAGAAAACATTACAATCTCCCTCAGTCCCCAAAGGGAGATGGGGAAAAAATATCAGTTAATGTATGTGGCTTCACAGAGTCTCCTGATGAAGAAACAGATGGCTGTGGTCAGCCATCTCATGGTCAGGAAGGTATACAAATGAAGTCTTCTCATTTAGAGCCGCTGAATAATTCCCTCTTGGTAGGCAGTGGAAGTGGCAGCTAGAGGAGACAGCTTATCATCTCAGCTTTTCACATCTTTCCAGTTTGCACCACGTGTTGCAGATTAACAGTTAGCTTTCTGCTTTTTACAGCTTCCCAAAAATAAAGTGTGCACACAAAATGCAGAACAGCGGCTGCTGGGACTCTGCACTGTAAGGAAATGAATTCCATTTTGAATTCCATTCCACATTTTTAGTTTGGTTATGTTATTTTTGGAGGATGGAATAGTCCAGCTAGTCTTTTAAAGACGCTTTCTTTGACTGTTAGTTTCTGCTGCTGTATTTCTACTTTCAACTGAAGACACATTTTCATTTGAAATATTCACTGAAAGTGAGAGGTTTAGTAAACATGCAAATTTTGCAATTTGAATATGTTTTCACACTCAGACTGTTTTGCAGAGCGGCACTAAAAAACTAATGTCAAACAGCATAAAGCAGTAATTACAAAGCCCAAAAGAAAAGGCTTTTACAGAAAATCCACTGCAAACTTCCTAAATAATGACAATAAATAAACCTCAAGGAGTTCATCATGTCATACACAGACACATCAAATGCACAAGCTAGGAAATCTGACTGATGAGCACTGTACTTTACTTGCCCTTCTTTTTTAAACAGTACTTGGAGAGTGCAGAGAGCAAACTATGACCTTTAAAATTCTTTTTTAAAATATGCATTTACAATACAGCTAACACTCTCCCATGGTTTGCTAATTTGTCCAATGTCTTGCATTAAGTTGTTTATATTCTAACTGTACAAAATAGAAAAAAAAAAAAGGATCTAGAATCAGACAGACCAGTCTCAATTTTACAATTGTTTTTCTCTTCAGAAACATGAACAGCTTTCAGTGTATCTAACCTATGTTCAAGACAGAATAAAAGAAACATACTGTTGAGTATAAAAGCAGAGTGTGAAGAAGTCTACTGGAGTTAAGTATTAACCTTACGCATTTTTCAGAACGACTGTACTATTTTTAACTGGTCTTTTTTGGCCACAGGTCAAAGTTTTCCTAGCAAAATACCAAAGTGAAAATGCTGGGAGCAAAGCCCAGAGGCAGCTCTCTTTGCTTTGGCCTAGGCAAAAACTTATCTGAATCCAGTTAGATATGTAGCACTGGTTCCCACTCTCCTTCAATGACTCCTGTGGCTGTCATTATGGCTCTGAACACCTATGAAAGGAGTGTTACAATACTGAAGCCTCAAGAAAAACATTTTCAGATGCAATAGGAAATTCCTATATTCTACACACAGCACAGGCATACATACTGTTCAGTCAGTTCCTGTGTTTTTGGCCAAACAGAACTGAGTCATTTGAAAGAAAAAAAAAAAAAAAAGTAAGTGCCTTGAGCAGCTCTTGGAACGACTGGGATTTTTTTTCTCCCCCTTTTTTTCTGTTTCTCCTAACTGGGAGACATTGGAAATCTTGGGACAGACTGGAATATATAAGACCCTTAAATCCAGCTAAAAATGACAATGATAATAATAATAATCAAGACTCTCTCTTACTGCCTTTCCAGGGTTTGGATGTTTTAAATGGAGAAATATAACTCCCCACTCCTTCCCGAGGGCATACATTTCTAACTAAAGGAAATTATATTTCATACACTCAAACGGAAAAAATGCTATTTGAAATAGGAGACAGACAAATCAATTTGCCCCAGTGGAAAATAAACGTGACCCCACAGGACCCCCCAGTTACATTTCTCCCTTAGGCGTGTCCTTTTCCACAGCAAACCTCAACCGCACCAGAGGACGGGTTTACAGGGGGTGAAGAGGCTGGGCGCTGGGTGCCCGGCAGCGCACACAAAGGCAGGTACTTTGGGAACAGACACGCTGTGATTACGAGGCGCGAAAGTAAACGGTGTAAACGACGCTGGGAGAGGAAAAAGTGCGCTTTCCTCCCCACGTCAGGCATTTCCAGAGAGGTTTCTCACTTTACCCAAAAGAAGCTGTACTAAAAGCAGAGCGCTCGCTCTCGGCTCACGGCGCGTTACCCCTACTGCCCAGTCCCTGAGCAGACCACGGGGTACGAGGCCCCTCTCCCCGCCTGCTCCCCGCCCGCCCGGGCCCTCCACTCAGGTGGCCCCCGCGAACCCCTCGCCGGCGGCCCGGCCGGGTCGTGGAGCGGCCCCACCCCCCCCCCCCACGGGAAGAAGCCTTCATTCTCCCTCATGAAAGCTCCTCCAGGACGCGGAAGCCCTTTTCCTTCCTGCTCCCTCCCGCCCGCCCGAGGCGAGGGCAGCGCTCCCTTTGTTACCCCGCCGAGCGCTTCCCCCCGCGGCGCGGCCCGGCCGCCCCCCTCACCAGCAGGCTCTCCACGTTGACCGGCGAGCGCGGGTCGCGGATCATGGACTCCAGCTTCCTCTGGCGGCCCTCGAGCATCCCCGCCGCCGACTCCGGCGTCTCGGCCGCGAGGGGAGCCGCCGACATCTTCACCGCCGGCTGCTGGCTCATCCTCCGGCCCGCCTAGCGGCGGTGGGAGCTCGTCCCCCGCTGCCGGGGAGGAGAGGGCCGAGCGGGGTCGCCCGGCGGGCCGGCTCGGGGCCTAGTGTGGCGGAGAGGCCGGGGGAAGGGTGGGGGCCGCGGCGGGCCGGGCCTGGGCAGTGAGGCGAGAGAGGAGGGCAGCGCGCCGCCGGCGGCCGCCCGGGGCATGTAGGGCGCGGGGAAGCGGCCGCTGCTCCGCCCGGGCGCGGGGAGAGGGAGGGGAGAGCTGGGGGAGAGGGAGGGGAGAGCTGGGGGAGAAGGAGGGAGCGCTTCCCGCCGTGCCCCCGCCTCTCACCCTGCTCGGGGCGTCCCTCAGCGGGCGCCGGCTAACTACCGGCTCTCTGCTGTCGGCCGGGCCATCGCACCGACGGAGCTCCAGCCCGGCGGGAAGCGGGGAGGGAAAGGAGAAGCGGCCGCCGCGAAGTGGGAGTCGGACTCTGGCTCCTGCTACTCCGCCTCGTCTGCTGCTCGGGCAGGAGCTGCGATCCTCGCCGGCCTCGCCTCGACCCGCCGCTCACTCCATGGTGCGGCCGCCGCCCGCGGCGCGCTGCTGCCGCTGCTGCTGCTGCGCCCACCCCCGGCTCGGCTCGGCTCGGCCCGGCCTCCTGTTGCGGCCCCGCGGCGCGGAGGCGGCCGCCTTTACCCACAAGGCCCCGCTGCGAGCGGCGGCGCATAGCTCAGCGCTCGCTCACCGCCTGACTATAACCCTGAGCTCGGCGCCCCGCGGAGCTGCAGGGGGTGTCAGGGGTTGGGGCTGCGGCTGCCCCGCCGTGCTCTGACCGTTGCGGGACCAAGGTGACCTCCCGCTTCGTCGGCCCCCGAGGCAGCCGCTGCGGGCAAGGCCCGGCGGAGGGGCTGGGCCTGGGCACAAGAGCCAGACAGAGAAAAGGCTGCGCGGTGGCGGCTTCGTAAAATTCGTCTGAGATCTCATCTTGCCCGCATAGTGTAAATCACACACACATAGAAAAACAAACAAGAACAACAAAACATTTGAGGAAGCGTGTGAGCAGCGTTTCAGATAGAACAGTGCTGGGAGCACGTAAGAGGATGGAGAGCTGTAAGGTGAGGAGCTGTGCCAGGTGAGATGCAGACCTCCCCCGTTCACCCTGAGGAAGGTGAATCTCCCCATGCTGCGCTTGGTGGGAGGAGGTGAGTTGTATGGCAGAGATGCTCCACAGGACAACGAGATGAGTTTGCAGCCACAAACGTGGGCAGCCAGAGATAGGGCTGATGTTACTGGGCGGAATGACAGACCATAGAAGTTCCATCCCTGGAACTGGAGGGACCTTGGGGATGAAAGGTTAACAGTTTTATTGTGTTGACTTTCAGCTGATAGCTGGATATCAGTGAGCTGATGTCAGAAAAAAAAATGTGCCAATATTTTAACTTGAAAGGAAGAGGAGATGGAGTCAAAGAGAAGTAAATATATGAGTCATTTGTATGGTTTTGAGTGAGATCACTCTGCATCAGGACCTGGTCTGAACAAACCAAGCTCAAGGGTCAGGTCTGAATATCAACCCAAACCCCTGGATTCTGTTTTAGAGTCTACTGAATCAGAACCCTCAAACCTGACACACACACACACACGTGAAGGTTTTCAGAAATCAAACTGGCCGTTGTGAGTCATGCTTCTTTCAGTGAACCACATTGAGTTGCTGGGGTTTCTGAAGGAATTGGTGAAATCTGTTTGGGAGAGGCAGTGTTTATTTGTATCATAGGAGTACTTCATCCCCAAAACATTAGGATCCACTTTACTGCAACACCAACAAAAAGTACCACATCATTTGCTTGAGCAGTTCACTTTGCAACTTCTCTTTGAAAAGAAGTTGGTGCAGCAACTAGTAGGGTTGCTATTAGGATTAAAACATGAGTACTAGAAGGGACATGAAGTTACGTGGCCTAGCACGTCAATCATTAAAAGTTCTAAATTGCCTAGAAGAAACATGATTCTTCACACACAGTCCAGTCATGGGCTCATTTCCTGCAAGTGGCACAGCAGAAATGTTTTGGGGTTTTCATTAGAAGGGATTTAAGGTAGTTTTGGACAAGAGACCAGATGTGGGATAAGTGTCTCCCATAATCAATAAGGAGCCAGCTTTGGATTTTGCTGATGTGAACAGCAGTGATGTCAGTGAGGTTTGGGTCAAGCACCAGATGATGTGAAGATCTAAGCTCTCTTCTGTTTCCCCTTGGCTATAGTCAGCTGCTTCTCCTCATTTTCCTTATCTACAAAATAAGCTTTGTAAAATCTAATCTTTATCTAGCTTATATGATTTGATGACATTGTTCGGGGTGTTATTTAATGAGGGTAACAGAAATTCTTCTATAAAGCATAACAGCTCTTTTTGCATACAGTAAAAGAAGTGTGATTGTGACTTCAAAAGCAAGTTTGTAGAAACAGTACCTTTTGAAATTCTTGCCCAATAGATCTGCTCCTCGAGCCTCCAGGACATACCTGTTCAGTGGTAAACACGTTTTACTCTGTTATAATTTGACAGTGGCATTCAGGTGAATTCCTTTGTACAATACAAATCCTCAAGAAAATAATCAGACAAAGCTTTATTGCTGGTTATGAATGATTAAGTGGCGAAAAGCCTGCTCAGAAAAATCAGGTCCTTCCCTCTGTATTTGGGAAAAACATTGTTTTTAATACATCCTAAAGAAAAAATAATACAACCTTCTGGGGTCTTTCTACAGTTGTATCTTTTCTGCCTATAGTGGCCTGTCTCTCTTAGGATAACACCTGTTCCTAATAATGACCATCTAAGAGAGAACTGTTTTTACCTGATCCATGCAGTTTTGCAGTCTGAGGCAGTGAACTGTCAAATGTTATTTCCCATGTTTTCTAAGGCAAAGTCCAAACCTTCCAGCATGTGCCTGCTGCAGCTTCAAGCCAGTGAGTCCACAGTTGGACTCCTCTCTCCCTGAAATGCCATTTAACTCCTTAGGTGTCTACAGTCCAAGTATGTCTTAGGTGTCCTAAAGCAGTCAGAAACTGTGTTTTTAAGCAGATTTGTATGAAATTGGTAAACTGGGGTCATTGTCTAAAACTCATCATCTTTGAGTCGTTCCTTTGTGGTGCAGCACAGCTATCCAGCCTTCTCAGCAAGAGGAGGGGTTTGGCTCTGGACCTCAGGCATGCTTTCACTGCTAGCTGCTGCAGTAGAAGAAAAAGGAAATAAACTACCCATCTGTGCATCTGTTTTAGGAGAAGGGGCTGCTGTGTTTTTAGCAGCTGCTGCTGGCTAGTTAAGGCAGTTCCAAATCTGATGCTCCCGCTCTCTGCAGCTACTGTCTAGAGGCATAAGAGCACCACTGATGGGGTGACTTGATTCTACTAATGGGTAAGGCCCCTAAAATGAGGGGTTAGCATCTCATGTGGATCTAGCCCATTGTTGTATTTTGTGCATGGGAAAACAGATGCATGGAAAAATAAAGTCAGTTGCCAGTGCTTTCATGGACCATCTCTGCCTAGAGAGATGTATTGACTCTCATCCTGCAGGAGAACCAATTGTGGCAACAGAGCCAGAAGGACAAAGACCCAAATAGTCCAAGAAAACAGACAGTCTTCAAAAGCTGCCAAAACTAAGCCTTGTCCAACTGCTACAGGCAAAGGTGCATAACTGTTGTCCCTCCCCAGTGTGTGTCCAGGACACAGCTCTGACAGTCTGGATGTCACAATCAATCGTTGTCATGGAAAATAGGATAAGAGATTTTTGTTTAGGTAACGAGGTCCCAAGACCTCGTTCAGAAGCTGTAGCTAGAGATTGTCCTTCTTCCTCCAGACAAAAGTTGACATTTACTTCCCTAGCATAAAGTTTTATTTATTTTTAGATTTATAAATATTAAATAGAGATGGAAAGAAATATAAGTTTTTTTGTGGTTAGTTTTGGTGTCTTTTAATTTTCCTTTCTCACATACTAGTGTTTAATCAGTCTAAGGGTTAGTAAATTATTTCTCTGGATTAAAATTAAACCCCTTTTCCTCCATTTTAGGTTAATGAAAACAGGAGGGAAGAAAGGTACATGACTGCTGTATCTAGGAGATATGAAAGATCAAGTTTTTAAAGGAGTCACAAAGTCAGCCACATTCATCATCAGTGTTGATTTCTGATTCCAGTGCTGTCTTGGTGCAAATACTACAGTTATGTAAAGTTAAAAAAAAAAAAGAATTGTAGCATTCTTTCATGTCATTGATATGCAGCCTCTATTGTGTTTCAACTACCTGCTTGAAATGCAAGCAGCTTTTCAAACCCCTTGGATTTCCAAACCAGCCCTCACTCAGTGACACTACTACATCAGTCTCTAGCACAGCTATAAAATAAACACTCAGCCATCTGTATCATTAAATGCAAACCAAAGTAATCAAGCAAATGTCAAAGAAAATATCTTCAAATGGTAAACTTTACAGGTAAAGTCCTACATCTATTGTTTCTAGCTGTGAAAGAATACATCTTTGCCTCTAATAGGTATGCCAGCTGTCATTGCTTCCCACTCTTCCAGACAGCTTTGAAGTTCCAACCCCTGCCATTCTGTGATTCAAGAATTTAAAATGTATCTCTGATAAATGCAGAAGCTTTGGGTGGTGCTGTCTGTGCTGTGTTGAATTCAGTACCCTGAACAGGAATAACAACCACTCAAGAAAGGGAGGTGTGTAACAAAACCAGCTGCATGACACCTGGGTTTGTCCTGGTAGTGCAGGGCTCAGTCTCTGCCTGCCCCTGAGTTGGGGACGTGTTCTCCAGCTCACCAACGCTGCTCTTGTGATCAGGCACCTCCATGGATTCTTGGATGCATTGGGAAGGCAGAAGTGAAAGTGTGGATCTAGGCTCATTGAAACGCTTGTGTGATGTCCATGTGCCACATTCTCTGCTGTCCTTCTCAGGAAGAAATCTGCAGTAAGCATAGCTTAGAGAGTAAGGACCAAGCGACCTCAAGTTCTCTTTTGCTGTTTTCTGCATTTGGGCAAAGCTCAGGGCCTCGTGGCCTGGTGGTGTAAGTCCCAGCAGCTCAGAGGTATGAAATCCTCCCCCCTGTGCTGTCAGCAGGCTGCTTATATTTCACAGCCCTTGGAGCAGAGAAGAGTTTCTGCTGCGAGCGTTATCTCCCGCACTTCCTTGACACAACACTCTGTAAAGGTTGCAGCACTGGAAGAGAGCAGGGTACAAAGCTGCTGGTCCCTCAGAAGTGCTGGCCATAATGCTGACAAGGGGCCTAGGGATTAATTCAGCCACGTCACTTGCATGCCTGTAATATTTATGTCTTCCAGTGAACATGTACCCATACGAACACAAGCATTACTCATACTTTATTCTGGATTTAAGACCAAACATTTAAACAACTGTTTCCCAAAATGGAATCCAAAGACCAGAACTGGGCAGATAGGGTCCTTATAGAAAACCTGAGGAGAATCAGAAATGTTAGAAAGGAATGTGTAACTGTGTTCTGAACAGAGCTTGTGATAAGAAATGTGCCTGAAGCTCTGTTTTCCCAGCTGATAGGTAATGTGAGCCAGCATATCCATTCTGATTCAACCCGGAGTTCTTTGGCAGAGAGAATTCACATACATACTCTCCCTTCACCATACCGTGGCAGTTCATGCTGCATATTCCACCTCCAAATAAAGTTCCTAGCCACTGTCTCGCAGGTTTGTGTGTGGTTCTGCATCTTTCAAGACACATTCTGCTGAAACAGTCCTCATGCAGTAAAAACACACTAATAAGCAGATGAAGAGGCCAGGAAGAAAAGGCTCCCTAGCCTGTTGATGAGAGCGCTCGCCAGGACGGAGGCAGCGACGTAGAGAGCAAGCCTGGTGCCCTTCACAGTTACAGCTATTGAGCTGTCTGGTTTTGGATTGCAGGCTTGGATTTTGGTGTAAGAACCATTGTAGGCACCTATTAAATCCATCTTTTGATCTGTCCTTTATCCATAAGTATGCAGGAACTGGCTTGAAAAGCGACAGTAAAACCCTGGGTGCCAAACACCCCCTGCAGTTAGAGGGAAATGCCAGTAGATGACTTGCATAGAATGGGCTAACTAGGGATGATTATTGCTCTAGTTTTGTGTGCAGCTCTGAATACCCACATTAAATGTCTCCATATTAGTACTGTCGTTCCTATGATCTGCTTTTCATCAAGACTTAGCTACTGTTAATTGTGGGGAAAACAAGCCAGTCTAGCTCATACTGGGGTGTGAACAACGACAGTTGCTGTGCCTATTCTTGGGAAACTTGCATGGGCTGTAAAGGAGGAGGAACAATTGTGAGTGCACCAACTGAAGATACAGCTTTGCAGATAAGGCTTTACACTCCTGGAGAAATTATGTCAGTTTGTATTTAAACATCAGAGTTGAGCAGCAAACACTCATCACACAGAGGGAGTGAAAGAAAGAAAGGAAAATAATACCCAGGAACCATTTTGGGTTTTTTTCTTCCTGTTTAGAAAAAAAAAAAAAAAAACCAACAAAAAAACAACCCCCACACAATTTTCCTATATCTCCTCATTTGGACCAACAAGAAGGACAATTTTGTTTACAAACTGTTATTACAGGACTTGACTCTCAAATAGTACATGGGACAACTGTGTGAAGAGGCTGGTGTAGAGATGATCTCATCTTTGCCCTAATTCAGATGAGTACTTAATCTAGGGCTTGGTGATGGGTGATGATGTTAAAACAAAAACCACTATATGGATAAGCAGAATTAATGTATGGAAATTAAAATTCCACAGAAGCTGTAATTACAATAAAATTGGAAGAAAAATAATAGATCATCACAGAAAAATAATAGATCATCATAGAAATTTCTGGGCTGAAAGGGAACTCTGAAGGTCATCTAGTTCAACCTCCCTGCTGAGACCATCTTCATGAAGACATCTTCAACTAGAGCAGGGTGCTCAGAGCCTCACCAAGCCCCACCCTGAATGTCTGCAGGGATGGGGCCTCAACCACCTCCCTGGGCACCCTGTGCCAGTGGCCTCTACTCTCATGGTAAAGAACTTCTTCCTTATTTCTTATCTAAATCCACTCCTCTCTAATTTAAAACCATTGCCCCTTCTTCTTTCACTCCAGGCCTTTGTAAACAGCCCCTCTCCAATCTTTTTATAAGCTCCCTTCAGGCACTGGAAGGTGGCTAGAAGGTCTCCCCAGAGCCTTCTCCTCTCCAGGCTGAACAATTCCAGCTCCCTCAGCCTGTCCTCGTAGGAGAGGTGTTCCAGCCTCTGAGCATCTTTGTGGCCTTATAAAACTTATAAAAGTTTAATAAATTTGGTATCAGATAAGCATCAGAATTCTGAAATCACTAGAACTACAACTTAATTTCAATAACAAGTGATGTTTAAATTAATTACTACATCCAGGATGATGCTATATGAATGAAAACAGTAGGTATTGGTCCTTATCTTAAAAGGAGACAAATAAGACAGTTACCAAATTCCTGTGACCTCAGTAGCACACAGTGTTTCAAAGCACATTTCTAGCAAATAACAAAGGTATGGAAGGAGAGTCAACAGCTGGTGCATTACACAATCACAGAATCATTCAGGTTGGAAAAGACCCTTGGGATCATCAAGTCCAACTATTCTAGTCCAACTACTCTACAAAGTAGTAGCATCAAGTCCGACTATTCTACAAAGTTCACTGCTAAACTGTGTCCCTTAAAACCACACCCAAATGTCCCTTGAACACATCCTGTGATGGTGAACCAACCACCTCCCTGAGCAGCCTGTTCTGGTGTCTGACCACTCTTGCAGTGAAAAATTTTTCCCTAAAATTTTCCCTAAAAACCCAGTCTAAACCTACCCTGTTGCAGCTTGGATCCATTCCCTCTCGTTCTATCACTAATAATTTGTGAGAAAAGTGGACTCATCACAGCTGTAAAATAATTTAAAAAAAAAATACATCTGATCTCATTTCCTTCATCTTCTTCACTGAGTAATTTGTTAGGGTAAAGCTGGAGTTAATGGGAAATATTAAGGGAACCTTTCATACACTTTCTTTGCAGGAGAGCCATCTATGAAGTGTTTCAGGGAGTAACAACTATTCCTCAGCTACGAAGAACTGACTGTGTCTTATGGGGTAAAATAGAGCATTATTAGTTGAATCCCTGAAGAGCTGGATTGGGAGGAATGACAAGGACCAGTCCTGGTCCAGTGTGTTCAACAGTTTGAAATTAGCATGATCTTTTTGTTTGCCAGCATGAAATCAAGGAGTGTGCTGCTGCTACTGGCTATTTGTAGAGTCAGATGACAACATCAGGACATGGGTTGAGGGTTGGGATATTGCTTGGATGATTTGGATCATCTCAATGACAAGAATGATAGAAATAGGATATAATTAAATGGCACAGTCTATAGAGAGCTGTGCCCTTGGGGACTAGTAAGAAACTCTGATAGAACATTGGAATTCAGGAACTTACCATTTGGAAATAGCTGAGGAGAAATACTTCAGGCTTCCATTGATGGAAACATGGAATTAAAAGGGGTAAATGGTACTGTAAAATTTAACAAAGATACTCAAGTAAGACAGGGTAAGGCCAAGATCTCATAAAAACATTGCTAAGTCATAAATAGTTTTATTCCTCTGAATTGAAGGAGAGAAACTGAAGCCAGGAATTGGGCAGAGATAAAGCAACAAGTCAGCTTGTTTTGTGTGAGGTGACTTGAAAACCTCAATTTGCTAATTCCAGCAGAGAGGAGACTGAGAATATGGTGGTGTCTGTAGATACACTAAAGAAATCACAGGATGTTAGGGGTTGGAAGGGACCTCTGAAGGGCATTGAGTCCAACCCCCTGCCAGAGCAGGACAAAACTAGAGCAGATCACCCAGAATACATCCAGACAAGTCTTGAAAGACTCCAGAGAGGAGACTCCACAGCCTCTCCGGGCAGCCTGGGCCAGGCTTTGTCACTCACAGTGAAGAAGCATCTTCCTTATGTTGAGGTGGAGCTTCCTCTACTAGAGCTTGGATCCATGGTCCCCCATCCTATCACAATGCACAAGGGAAGTCTGTCTCTGCCTTCTTGATACCCATCCCTTATTTACAGACATCAACTAGATCCTTTGCAGTCTTTTTTCCAGATTAAAACGCCCCAGGTGTTGCAGATCCTTAATCATCCTTGTAACCCTCCATTGGAATCTCTCAGGTGGATTTCTGTCTCTTTTTAAGTGGGGAGCTCAGACCTGGATGCACTACTCCAGGTGAGGTCTCCCTAGGGTAGAGGAGAGGAGGAGAACCTCCAGTGATCTGCTGGACACACTCTTCTTAATGCAACCTGGGATATCTTTTGCCTTCTTGGCCACAAGGGCACATTGTTGTCCCATGGGTGGCTTATTGTCTGTCAGGACTCCAAGGTCTTTTTCCACAGAGCTACTCTCTGGCAGATTGTCTCCTAACATGTACTGGTGCATTTTAGTGTTCCTTCAAAGGTGCAGGACTCTGCATTTGCTAAATAAATGCAAAATGTTAAACCTCATTGGGTTCCTCTTTGCCCAGCTCTCCAGGCTGTCCAAATCTTGCTGAAATCAACACCAAGGAGACTAAGAACTCTGTACATTACAACAAATGCCAGCAGAATAAAATACATGTGTAAACTAGACTCAAATAAGCTTAGATAGAAGAAAAAAAACCCCAACTAAACAACACGAGTTTCTAGCTGTAAATGATAGGGGTTTGGTACAACCTTCATCCAAGTAAAGGCAGCAAGTAAATAACTACCAGAAGCCTGAGTAGTGGATTTTAAAAGGACTGTACCCTGTTGACTGGCATCACACGGGCTGGATTTGGGAGCCCTCAGCAGTTTTTTTTTGTATGGCTGCAGACAGAAAGGTTGGTAAGTAGCTGGAGCAGCCTGTGTCAAAGTGAAACCAAACTACTGAATGACCAGCTACGTATTTTGTGGAGGTTGCACTTTTGTCCCCCCCCAGTGAATATAATAAACACCAACACCGTTTGTGTGTAATCAATCTGTCTGCCTCTCCTTGCTGCAAGAAAGTAATCTGAAGGTATTTATTTGCCTGGACTGTCAGATCCTGTGTTTGCTGCAGTGTAGATGAATGTTTGCAAGAAGAGCAGCAGGTTTTTGGTTTTTTGGTTTTTTTTTATCTCATGGTGTGGAGACACATAGGGTAAGGATATCCTACTTCTGTCCAAAGGGATTTGAAAGTAGAATTCTTCTTCTGAGGAAGCTATCAAAGGACCAGGGATCCCTTAAGTGGGAGAAAGGGAAAATTCTTCCTGGTGTTGAAGCTGTTTCCCTACACAAAGGCCCTGAGTTCACTGGGTCAGTGAGGAGGAGCATGAGAATGATGGCTGCCCACCCTGGGACCTCATGAGCTCCCTTGGGAGGTGTGTCCCCATCCCTCTCTGGACAAGATCAGTGGTAACAGGAAGGACTGAGCGTAGCCTGCCTCAAAACAGCTGCTGCTAAGCAGGCTCTGCAGCCTCAGTAAATGCTCTGATCATTGAGCTGTCAGGAAATTGGGGACTTTCCTCCAACAGAATTTACCCCTTCCTTTGTGTTTTGTTTTGTTTGGGGTTTTGTTTTGTTTGTGGTTTTTGTTTTGTTTTTTTCCCAGCCAAAACTATTCAGCAAATTTGAAGTAAATAGTTTATACATGACTGAAATCACATTTTCTGGGGAATTAACTATTAAAATAAAGAAATAAATAAACAATCCAACTCTTAACAACTATCACTTCTAAAATCTATGATGCTTCTTTTCCACCTAAATTTGAACACTTTTATTTTTTTTAAATTAAGTATAGGAGTTTGATCCATCTATCCATCCAGTGTAATAGATTAGGGCTCATTAATTATACTGTTCTAGGGCACATTAGGCCTATTATAGCACTTACAGCTAATGCTTATTTCCTCAGCTTCCCATTTTCTTCTTTCTCACAGCCCCTCTCATCTTGTCAGTTCCAACAGTCAGTCCCTGTAGGAGGGAAGCTCTTCACTATCAAACTTTCATCCTTTTCTAGGCAACTAATTTAAAACTAATAAAAAAAAATACTCTTGTGACTGAGCTAACATGTCAGTTTAAACAGATTACGCCGTGCCACGAGATACAGCCTAACCCATGGAAACATACATATATATACAGTTGTAGCTGATAAATGTGTAAGGGATTTTACCATAAAACAGAGTTCCAGCTCCAAACCAAGTGCTGGACGTAGCACTGCCCGCAAAGCAGCAGCATGAAGACAGGTGTCACTACAGAAAATGACAAAATCTATGTTTTACAGAATTTTCTGAGCAGGTGTCCCCATGTGTGGCGTCTATCACACGCAGGCAGGCAGCTGCACAGCCCATGGAGTCAGTCAGCTGGTACTGCCACAGTCCAGATTCCTTCATCTTCCAAGACTTGGAAGCTCTTGAACTTGGGCTGCCAAAAAGCCTTGGGTGGATTGCATCTGCTATGCTGGAAGGAAAGCAGCTGCTGGGGATCTGGAAGGAAGCTGTTTGCTTTCCACCAAACAGGAATTTGATGGTGGAGAACTTGTCAGGTTGGATGGGCTCTGAGAATCCTGGTCTAGTTGAAGATGTCCCTGCTCACTGCAGGGGGTTTGGACTAGATGACCTTTAAAGGTCCTTCCCACCCAAAGTCTTCTGTGATTTCTGATCATCTTACTTGGCTCCTGTGGCACATGGGTGCTGTGTTCCATTTTTTCACGTTGCTAGTTTCCAAACACTTTGCACAGGCCACAGTGAGTAGCCCTTTGAAACATTCTTCGCAGCGTTTTCAATTGCTCTTTGGTGCTGAGTGTGATTGACAATTGGCCAGAAGCCTGAAGTGCTGTGGTGATTAAGAAGCTGGTGGAAGGATGGTTGCAGACATCCCTCTAGTGGCCCTGCGGCCTCTGGGGAAGCAGAGAACAGCTCTGGCCATCCCCACGCTCGGCAGCAGTGTGGGAGGATTCTGGACTTGTGTAACTTCGATGGCAGGTAATTACCCCTCTTTTTTCCCTTTCACCAAAGCTGACACAGTAAAAAAAAAATGTACTGGGAGATGAAAAAGAGCTGAGGAAAAGGTGAATACCTGTTGTTTGGTTTTTTTTTTTCAATAACTGTCAGATTATTTGACCTAGAGAGGGAACAATTTTGTCATTGAAGAGAACAATGCAAGTTATACTGAAGATGAAACAGATGTTTCAGATTTTCCTGTCTCTTAATACCAGACTGACTGGATACCAGAAGAAAAAATAACCCACAACACTATTATGTAGAATAAATATAAGGAACATAGAATAATAGAATATATTGGGTTGGAAGGGGCCTCTAAAGCTCATCTAGTCCAACCCCCCTGCACTCAGCAGGGACATCTCTAACTAGCCCAGGCTGATCAGAGCTTTGTCAAGCCTGGCCTTGAATGTCTCCAGGGATGGAGCCTCCACCACCTCTCTGGGCAACCCACTCCAGAGATCCATCACCCTCAGATTAAAGAACTTTTTCCTGACTAACCTGAATCCACTAAATACGGCAGTGTAACAGTTCAGCTCCAGGTGTCATTCATTCTCACACCCATTTCAAAGCCACTGTTGCTGCCAGAGAAGCACATGGCTCAGTGACCATTTCTACTCGAACCTTAATTTTGTTGAACTGCTCAGAAGCGACTGAATGAACAGACACCATCCCAGTCAAGTTTGAATTTCAAAGGTAATAAAACAGCATTTTAAGCAGTGGTGGGGGGATCCTTTTCCCTTTATAGCTGCATCATTTTCTCTCCAAATCAGATGCTGGTTTTCAGACTTCCCTCCTCACCTCCCCCGGCAAAATAGCTCCCTCTTGTCAATGTAAGAAATGATCCGTTGGCATCAAGCCAGCAGAGGGGGCATAAATGCCTGGGAAGATTTCAGGCAGCATTTACGTAAACAATTGTTGTCTTGTTTTCATTTCCAGGCAACAAATCCTCAAAGGCACATACATAGCATACAGACAATATCTGGACAGCCTTCCAACCCCTTCTCTCCAGATTATAGCAGTCTGTATTTTCTCCATGTATAAAGAAATGGTATTTTACAGATTGGGAATAAAATAAATTTTCATTTGGAAAATACTTGATTTTAAGATTCTGTGGAGTGATCATCTAATGTCACAACATTAGTTTAGTTCTGAAAAAAAGTAAGACTCCTGAGCTTCAATCTGCAGTAAATTTTTAATGCAGTCTAGAGTCTTTCTGACTGGGAGAAGCACATAAATAATCAATAAATCCACAGTAATCCATATTTTCCTTTTCTGCTATTCAGTGGCCCTGAGCTGTCAGTGTTTTCGATACTTTCCAAACAAACCAAACTCACTAATGTGTGCACTGAGACCCACAACCTTTTGTGTCGACTTTGGCAATTAAAAGACTGACATTTGTATTTAACCCTTTAGTCAGCTCTTCAAGAAAAATCTGAAATGAAGACTTGTTTGATCCCAAAAGAAATACATCACTGTTTTCACAGTATTTTTATTTTCAAACCTTTAATGACAGCAAAAAAGACCCTGCAGCTCTTGAGGCAAATCTTGTATTTCCCTCATGAATATTCTCCCAGGATGGGATCATTTTGCATCATTTCAAAGGTGTTTGGCTTCTCTTCAGTTGAATAAAGACAGAAATCATTATCTCCCCACTCTGAAGGCCTTGCACACACTGCTGGGCAGGAGGTTGAATCTGTCTCAACACCTACGGGATTTTTGCCATGACAAATTGTTTCTTACACAAAAGTGAAGTATTGCTGGCACTGGTGATGAGAACATGGCTCGGTAAGAAGGTCTCTGTGGGGAATGGCAGGGCCACTGAACCTCAGCTCTGCTCCTGCGACTGCCCTCACCCCGCTGCAGCAGCCCTCAGACGCTGTCCTGTTCTCGCAGGGGTTTTAGGGATCATGAAGAGACCACAACTAACTTCTGGGAAGCTTAGTTTGGCCCTTGAGTGCCCAGCTGAGTGTCTGCTGTTAGGAGCATTTTCACAGCTGCCGTGTGGTCAGGAAGAAATGGTCTGAAAGGGTCGTGAGTCCCACCATGGCTAAAACAGGAGTTCTTTATTCAGCCACTTGCAGTGAACTGCAGCTACCTGGGACCAGGCTGTGGGCTGGCAAGCAGCCCAACTTCACCCCTGAAAATTACAAGAGATAAAGTGACTTGAAAACACTCAATTATGCTTAAAAGTGAGGCTCCATAATGAGGCTGGTGTAGTTAAAGTGCTTTCCAAGATACAAACATTTACAGGGGTATTGCTGAGGGACACGGTTTAGGGCCCCTGGCAGTGCAGGGTGGACAGCTGGACTCGATGATGGCAAAGGTCTCTTCCAGCCAGAAGATTCCATGATTCCATGAAAGAAACCTTCTGTCTCTTTACAAGTCACATTATTTAAAGCCTGCAGTTCACATCTGACAATTCTGGTGTGCAATTTCCCATACCAAATAAAGGCTGAACTGTCAACCAGGCCACTTTATAATTAGGGATCCTGGCTGTTGCTATTGCTGATTAATACATTCAGGTGCTCAGCTATTCTTACTGAAGAAAAGACAAAAACATTTTTTAGAACTTTTAAATTTATTACAGGCAGAGTCCTCCAATAGCCAAGGGACGTGCTTACACAGACAAATATGCTGAAAATTGACAGATATGGACTCAACAAAAATACTTCAGTAACTTTTCAGAATAATAATTAAAAAAATCCAACATTACTATACAAATTCAGAGTAAGTTCCTATCACATTTACTTTTTAAGTGAGCTTGAAACTTATATTTAGGTTCAGCATCACTCAGGAACTTTTCCTCAAGCCCAAGTCTACTCTTTTCAGCTAGCTGGCATACTGAGCTTGGACAGCACTGTGGCCCAGGATGGCGAGTGGAAGGAGTGGGGAAGTATCCAAGGAGTAACAACAAAGCCATTTCAAGTCTAGAAGTCCCTTTGTTCCACTGAAGGTTCACTATCAAAACAATAAATGCATTTAAGAAAATAATTATAACTGTGATATTACAGGTTCTTTCATTTCACTAATGGTGTAATTTAAAAACCAGAATCACTAGAGATCTGTTCAAAATGAAAAATGCTAATGTTTCAAAGAAATTATGTTTTGCTTTTGAAGACACGCTTACTTAACAGTCATAAGATTATTATTCTGTAAAATTATATTTCTTTGCAGTTCAAAACACTGTATCATCACTTAAAATCCCTCTGACACAAAGCATTCAGGATTAGTTGTTGGTGCAGGAAATTTCTACATGTTTCACAGCAAAAATTATCCCAAGTTGAACTAGGGTAGGGGGAATCAATACTGCTCTCAGGCACAAACCTCTTCTCATCAAAACAGAACAGCATGTAATTAAAAAAACAACAACAAAATCCAAACAACCTTCCACCTAGAAATAAGCCAGCTACTTAAGGAAAAGACCTTTCTGTGAAAAAAAAGATTTCTTAATCTTACTCCTCTTCCCTGTTTCACTGGGGGAACACCTTCCCAGCTTTTACTGAGCTACACACGAAACGTGCTGCCATTTTGCTTTCATCTTATTGTAATAGCTTAGGCTACAGTTTGCATCTTATAGAGATGCAGAAAAATAGTATCCAAGACAGAAGTCCTATATTCTGGAGCTGGAAGTTGATAGCATGCACACAAGATCACGCTTTGCCATAAGCTTGCCCTCGCTGTATTTCCCAGTTTGTGTAGCACAAACTCCACCTTTTGCAGGAGCAGAGAAGCTTGGAGAGAACTGCATTAACTCTCAATCTCTATTTAGGTATATTTAAGATCTTCACTGCTAACTGCCTTGTCTTATTTGCATTTATTAGTAGAGTATAGAGCACTAAATTGCACAGCATCTATCCAAAATAGCTGTAGAGTTGGCGGCTAAAATATTCAGGGGTTTATTAGCTTTGTTGTTCTCACTTGGGAGTGAAGGGAGAGTTGTTAACACTTTGTGATTGGGAAAACAAGAATTTGCGGAGTTTTTATTTAAAAAGGAACCAACCTAACCCTGACAACACAAAAAAAACTAGTTATACTTTTCAGTACTGGAGTGAAACAAGACTAACTATGACATTTTTACAACAACAGTTAAATGACTTAGAAAACCTCGTATTGAAATACTGCAGCTTCCTTTTCAGATGCTAAAGACTGATGAAAACAGATGTAGTTCTATTTGATGTACTTTTGCATGCTGAAGCCACAAAAAGATCATGGTATTAGGCTAAAGCTATGCCATATGTAAACTCTAGAAACTGGAAGGATCAATCTAAGTAGTTATTGATCATAATGTTTCTTCTGAAAATTGCTAAGGTATTGTGGCATCCCAGAATGTGCTGTGAGCCCCAGCTGTCAGCACCACATCTAACAGATTCAGAACTTTCACAACAGTTTTAATGTTACCCAGTGAATTCCAACAGACAACCCAACATGTTTCGTTAGACCGAGCAATTAGACTAATGTTTTTATAAGCTTTTTATTTCTTTGCTGTACAAAGGCAGAAATCCAAACCATTTCCATAAACCTACATCAGCAACCACCTAGACATCATACAGATATATACAGAAAGCCCAGTATTTAGCTTCAGTGTCAATACCATAGTTCATGCAGAGCTGGATGCAAACAATGCAAACAGCATCTACACAGGGTAAGGCATAAATCATGATATTTACAGCTCGTCCCTTACAGTGAAGGCTTCAACACTCCCGTTGGTTGGGACACTTGTATTGACAGTCCTGCTCAGTAGGAGGGCAGCCTCGGAACTGGAAAGTGCATTTCTTTATAAATACATTATCATAAAGGTTGGGGGATGCTCTAGAAATACTTCTTGAAATTTAATTTTTAGAGGTAATTGCCGATGTTTTCTGTCAATTAAAATTTTTCATAAGCTAAAAAAAATACAATTTTCCCAGAGCTCTGTAGATCACATGCAGTCATTAAATGAAACCTCCCAAAAGCAACTCCAGGAACTGTTGTCTTTTGACTTGGGAAGATGAGCTCTTCTGTAAAAGCACTCAACCAACCCTCTGCTGCTCTTTTAGATTTAAAACACTTTGCAACACTTCAGGTTAGTAAATTTTCAGATCCAAGCAGCTCTGGAAAAGCTCTATAACACATATTTACACTCTACATTGGATTTTTGAGTTGTAATTAATCTGTCATCTCAGGTGGTTTTTTTTTTTCTTCTCCTGGAGATATCACTTTGAAAGTAAAAAAAAAAAAAGAATTACTGTCATTGTAGGAAATACAATTCTAGGTCATTTTGCAAGTAAAATAAAAAATACTTAAGATTAAGAAGTCAACTCTTCCCTTCAACTATAAAACAGCACTGCTAAAAATAATGTTTTCTGTTCTGAGCTACTGCAATTCCCGCCCTATTCATGTTTAAACCACAACATCCTGCAGCCCCGGGGCTCCTCAGAAACCAGATTCCAGCCCATCCTGGCTTTGGAGATAAAAGTCCATCCCCTCTTCTGCCCTCCCTCCTTCCTGCAGCAATGAGCAGCGACCGCGCTCGGGTTTGGACGCCATCTGCACCTCCCCACAGCGGCACGCCCGCTGCTGCCGACCCTGCCGACAGTGCGCCCCCACCGGCAGAGGGAGCACCTGGTCCTGCCCGCCTCTGCCTGTCTCTGCCTGCCTCCTCCTGCCTCTGCCTGGCCCCGCCCACCTCTGCCTGGCCCCGCCCACCTCTGCCTGTCTCTGCCCGCCTCCGCCTGCCTCTGCCTGGCCCCGCCTGCCTCTGCCCGGCCCCGCCTGCCTCCGCCTGGCCCCGCCTGGCCCCGCCTGGCCCCGCCTGCCTCCGCCTGGCCCCGCCTGCCTCCGCCTGGCCCCGCCTGCCTCCGCCTGGCCCTGTGGGCATCACTCTGCTGACCTCTGACGCTGGGAGGCAGCAGCAGCACAGGCTTCTCTTTCAGGTGGTTCCTGTACTCCCACACATCTTGGCCCACAGACTACGCCCAGACCATGGTGTACAGTACAGTATTCAACTTTATCTGAATGGTATGACTACCCTCAAAAAACAAACAAACAAAAAAAATTACACAAGCATAAAAATGTAAAAGGGAGACACTACCTTCGTCTACAGAAGGCGATGACTCTGTTTCAGAAGTGGCAGTATCTGTATCTTCATCAGCTTTGGCACCTGGCTTCTCTTGATCCACCTCACATAGATAAACATCAATGGGTCCTTTTGTGCTCTTCACATGTACTTCTATGCAATCCTATAAAACAGTGACTTGTACATAAACCAAAGAACAAATCTTACACTTCAGTTATCTATTTTTGCACAGTATCTTAAAGCAAACACATGAAGGACAGAACAAATACTGAAGTGACTATCTAAAATCGTGTTAGTAGTTCCACACAAATTATGACCATTACATAGGTTTGTAGGTTTATTATTAAGCACTGGTAAGATAACAAGGTTTCATTTTATAAACATACACTCAATGAAATTATTTTATCAACCTTTTAATATAGGACGAAGATTTACTATACATTTAGGAAGAGTAACAAAATATGAAACTTGACAAGTCAATGCCACTGATCAGAAAAAAAAAAAATCAGAACACACACACAGCAGTTTTAACAATATGGCAAAGCAATTAAATTGTATTACTTACACTGCTTTCCTTTAGCAGACATCACATTGCAAGGCACAGAGCACATCAAATCCAATGGGTAATATTTAGAAGGTTTTTTCTAATCCTGCCTTCTTTTGCTTCAGGAAGCCTCTGAAATCTTTTATATTTTCTAGCTCCACAGTATGGGAGGCATCTCCTCTTACCAGTGAAACCACTGGAGATCTATGCAGTGGATCTAAGTGTTCTGGTTCTACTAATTAATATCTCCCTTTCCATACAGTATCACCTCCCCTTCTGTGCACATAAGGCAACTTTCACAACTACACAATTAAGAACATTATTTTCAAGAGCATACACAAAAGGAAAACAGAATTAAAGTTCAATTTGTTATCTTAAGCTTACTTAGCAAGTAAGTATTTCCCCCTTTTCACAGCATTAGTTTAAGGAGTGGGTTCCCAGTACCCCAGCCTCAATGTTGGCATCGTGTGAGTGGGTGCAGAGGGCAAAGCTCTGGCCTCTTTGTGCGACCCCAACAGGAGGACAGGGGTGAGGACAGGGTAGAGCCCCCCTGCCTCCATGCAAAGCTCTGGCCTCTTTGTGTGACCCCAACAGGAGGACAGGGGTGAGGACAGGGTACAGTCCCCCTGCCTCCATGGAAAGTCCATCTTAACATGATCTACCAGTGCCAAAATGTTTTGTCAACCATACTGTGCATTTCATACTTCAGTATGACAGTACCAACAGCCATCTCTCTACTCATTAAGCACTAAGACAGACAAAAAATAAAACTATTAACAAATCATAATCATTGCTTTGGTTAGATATAGTTTTTGTAGATTTTAGTATACAAACATTAACAGCTCTTCAAAAGTTTCATTATTTTTTGTTTGCTAATTTATTAGGATAAGTAACATTTATTACAAATGTTCCATTCTCTCCAGCAAAACCCAATAACCACAGCTCAGGCATGTTTGGTGCTTAATAATATGGGTAAATGAAAATACTGAAATTAAGTTTTAGACTAGTATCCCTACAGCATTGTTTAGTGGAACACAACAATGAAGTACCAATATTTGCTATACATGACAAAGAAACTGGAAGTCAATTACTGATTGCTGCTGCAAAAGTCAAGTTTGAGTACTTTTGTTCCCTTCAGAGAGAAATGTATCAAACTTACTTCTGTAGGAATTGGTATTTCCAGTTTGGTTTCCTCTGGAGCTTTGATTGCAATCACAATCTGTCCTTGAAATGCCTGAATGCTACGGATATCTTGGTAAGTCACATAAGCTAGTGTATACATTGGTCAAGGATTCTGGTCAGTAATTTGCTAATGGGCAGAAGCAAAGAATACAGTGTTGAGACATGCTGAAGCAGAATACCAACTTAAATGTGGTCCATATTTCAGCCGAGATTAATACTAGCTTTGTAAAACTAAGCATTAGCTAACAAGTGGATTTTTTTTCTTTATTTTTGTTAAGGAAAACACATTTGAAAAATAGAGACATTCAATATTTAAAAAGCCAAACACATTTGGCAAACAGTTTTCATAGATGCTGCCATAAGTCTGCAAAGCAGAGGGAATGCTGCCCTTGAGAAATTACCTCTTTCTTTTGTAAGTGCTACGCACATAAATGGTTGCCTGGAAAACCATGGAATTGTTTTCTTAATCAGAACAAGTAAGGTGTAATGAAAAGTTTTCCTGACATCATATAGAAAATACAACATTTCATCTGAGCAGAAACCTTAGCATTCTGCCAGACAAGGGAGCTAAATAATACCCTGTTGTAACCCAAAGTCAAAATCCAGTGTTTACATCCTATTAAATCCTTATCTATTATCAAAATCCATCTGAAAGACAAGACTGCACTGCAAACTCTCTCAAGCAACAGAGCAGTATTAGAAATAACATACCACTTCACATGGGCAACAGGCCACTGGATCTCTGCTCTGGGTCCTCTTTCTCACCTCACTAAGCAACTGGTAGGTCAACATCTGCCCCCAGGACAACTTTACAATAGAGGGAACAAGGTGATGGTCAGGGTACTAAGACTATTACCCCATCCCTCTGCAGCAGCAAGGTCACATGGGTAACACTCTCCCCAGAACAGGCTGGCTTGCCCACCATACTGCAGGCTAACATAGAACAACCTAAAAGTTTCTGATTATAAAACCAATTCTCAAGTACCACTGCATATGTGTGGTATGAGCCCACACTTACCACCAGATACCCAAGTACTTGCAGCCAAAACTTTATTGTTAAAAGTGATGCAAGAATTAAAAGGATATTTTGCATTTTCTTTGTCATCTGTTACTTCAAATAACTGATGAGCACAGTCCTTGATTAATTCATCCAGAGCTTCTTCCATGGCTGACAAGTCAGAAATCTCATCTTTAAGGTTTTGCTTATCAGATGCTTTTCCAACAACATGGTCAAGATCAGACCCTCTAGAAGGATATGAAAGTTGTCAGTATGTTTATGTAAACAAGAGACTATTCATTGAACACAAAATAAACTGATAGAAAATAAGCAGAAACTCTGGAATCCTCTACCCTGCTGAAATATGTTTTACTGCACCTTAGCACTAGACACTCGTTAACACAGTAATTCAGGAAACCTGAAGATAGAAAGGAACGTAAAATATTTTTATCGATTAAAATTCAATAGACTTAAAAACAAAGTTATAAACAATACCCCACGTTGTCGAGTTTGACTGTTTCAGAAAGCAGAAGTTTCAACTCACATCCACTGGATAAGATTCTTAGATCTTTTCTGGATTAAGTGGATTCCATCCAGCACGTTGGTGATGTCATACACCCTCCGCTTTCGCACCCCCAGCGTGGTTGCTACCTCGTTCAGATCGAGGACGCCGTCTGGAGCTCTCCTGACAAGGTCCATGAATCTTCGGGTCAGATAAACCAAGGAAGCATCAAATCGAGGCTTTTTGGCTTTCAGACTTTCTGTGAAGTTTTGATAGAGTATGAAAGATGAACTACTACACAAGTATGAGCTGCTCCTCAAAAAAAAGTGAAGTACCAGCAAAGATGAAAGGCTGAAAGCGCTGCAGGGACTAACACTGGCACTGCAATGGCATCGTGTCGGGTCTGCTCGTTCCATATGCCTTCACCTGCCTGCAGTGACTGTGCCCAAACAGCAAGCATGCATCTTCATGCTTTCAGTGACTTCACATTGCTAGCATGGATATTAATAGTTGTGCAACTCTATGTTCTGCAGGACATGACCTCAGGCTACTGAATCAATACCAATGGAACTTCAGTTAACTATAGATAGTGCCAGGGCACAACCAGAAACAGCTGCAACTCTATCATCTGCTCCATGACTGTTCTTTTTTTTTCACACCCTTTTGGCACAGATTAACCAGTAGATCTCCCAGAAAATATTCAGGCAAGATTCAGGACTTATCTTAATTTCAGGGAGTGTTTCAGTCTGAATATGACCAGTCTATTCTGGAACACAAGCACGTAATAGATGGGCAAACTCTGGTTGTACTATATTTGACTTCAGGGCAAAAGAACTGGTCATGTCATTGTTTAATTTACTAATGCAACAAAGATCTACCAGTACCAGGACACCACATGTTTAATAGAGATCCCTGTGTGATGTGCAGCCATTACCAGCATTACTTGAAGAAACAGCAGAAAAGTTACTGCTGAAGAGCTTCTTTAACTTGTTATTTATGTATACACATAAAAAACATCTGTATAAAAAACCCCATGTGTTTTTCAGGCACAAAAGACATGGTACACATGCACTCATCTGATGCTAGAGTCAATGAAAAACTGTCAAATGCTGCTTTTACTTGTCTTTTCTCCTGCAAAGCAAACCAGGTATTTCATATCTGATCAACCTGTGTTACTGTCTAATGCTTCACGAGAGCATAGGCAAGAAGCCTTCCCAATGAAACATTCTACTACATCCTGGAAAAAGTACTGGTTGGAATGAGACATGCACTTAAGCTAAGTATATTACACCTATACCACAACTACAAGACTGTGTGCTCTTTACCATGAAGTGACAGGTTCAACAAATCTATTCTGGACTATGTTACTGTGACATGTGACAATATTCAACTGGTGAAAAAAAAAAGCCAAATCAGAAAATAAAAACAAAAACAAAGCAACACGAATTCACTCAAGCTTGTATTTGTTAATACCAGCTGAAAACCAATGTCTGTTAGCACGACGCTCCCTTTTTCCCTAATTCACTTTGCTGTTAGGTTACTTTCTTTATAGCAGTGGGAAGTTACACTTGCATCAGATTTAAAGAGGAAAAGCTGTGAAGAATGTGTTGCTTCATATGTTATTTCATTCCTCCTATTCTGCCTGTATTAGATAGATAACAATTTATCATGTTTACAACATATACTTGGCATTGTACAAAAGCATCAAATGCTTCAAGAATAATTTCCACACGTGGGACACAGCAACTTACTTCTCACAAACTGCACGCCCTCCTCCACATTCAGGTTGATCATTGGTGGCTGGGAATAACAAAAAATAAACAAAACAAAACAAACAAACCATTGACATAAAATGGTATCTCCACAGGGTATTTCTGCAGAAGAAATTCTCAAATCAATTCTAGATGCTACAGCCACCAAAGAGTTGACAATTCAATAAATATTATTGTGAAAAAAATGTCACTAGGTAGAAGGGATATGTATTTGTTAATTCCTGTCAGAATTTTCATCCCTTAATCTCAGCACGTCACCCTTTGTCTTGGAAAGGAAGAAATGTGACCAAACTCCCTAATGCTCAGGCAAGGGTGACAACACAGAGACCTGGATAAACTCTACAAATACAAGCTTCAGCTAATCCATCTAACAGCTCACACACAGAAGATAAGCTGCTATTATACAGCATTATAACTATATTTTAGAACTCAGGTTAGTTAATACAATTAAATGAACCTGTTTTAGCAGGGGTTTGAACTAGATGATCTTCTGAGATCCCTTCCAACCCCTACCATTCTGTAATTCAGTGATACAAGACCAGCAGCACAGTCTGTTCCCATCAAGACACTGACACAATGAACCTAAGCAGATATTTAATTCCACATCTCACACTAATTTAAGTATTTTCAAATTCAGACTCATTCAAGTTGGAAGAGACCTTAAAAGGTGTCAAACAGGAACAACCATTAGATCAGAGCACCTTACTCAAGGCTTTATCCAACTGGGTCTTGAAAATGTCAAGGTATGGAGGCTACACTCTGGGCATCCCATTCCACTGCTTGTACATCCTCACTGTGGAAAAGCTTCACTTAGTATCAACTTGTACCCTCTCTTGTTTATTTAGCTCCAATTCATGGCTATTTCTGCCTCCCATCATGCACAGTTGTGCAGTGTCTGGTGCCAGCTTCTTCCTAACTTCCTTGCAAGTATGGAAGGGCTGCTGTGGCTTATCATAGAATCACAGATACTAGGGGTTGGAAGGGACCTAGAAGATCATCTAGTCCAACCCCCCTGCCTGAGCAGGATCACCTAGAC